>CM022778.1:5440553-5528053 GCA_012411365.1 Ameiurus melas | reverse complement strand
GACCGCATATCGTGACATCCTGTTGTAGATTATTTTTCGATGCTAGCATGTGCCGTGAGTTTTTCTTTCCTACACAACGACTAGCGTGACATATTTGTGTTGTTTGAGAAGCAGTGGATGCTGTTATAAAATTGAGTAGGTTGACTCGAGAGATGAATGTGATGATAATGCTTTTAGCGTTTAACATCTTGACTTGCCATATTCTGAAGCACCAATCGTTTTCAATTAAGATGAAGGTCCGTTCCCTTCAGGCTGTTCTCAAATACATTTCATATTTTCCACCTGCATCTCGCCTTGTGCCCGATGCTCCCTGGGATAGGCTCCAGGTTCCACGTGACCCTGAAAATTATAGAAGATGGATGGATGGATGGATTTTCCACCTACATCTCATTGGTCCTATAATGTGGCAGGTTTTTTTTTTTTTTAGATAATACTCAAGCACATCCATCCATCCATCCATCCATCCATCCATCTTCTATACCGCTTATATACCTATAGACACTAGGTTGTATTTCTCAGAATAAACATAAGGATGTGTACATGTAAAATTCCCATCACTATGGGGGAAAAAAACACCCATAACAAATACACACGGTTCCTGTAAAGACAGAAAATGGATATAAAATATCAGTAAACACAAGCAAAGTTATAACAAAAAAGGACAAAGAAGAGGCAGAAGATGGATACTGGGAAGCATCAAGTTTCCAAATCGAATGTTGAAAGAATCGAGCAATCCACTAAAGTGTCATTAGAACTACAATTGGGATTTTTGCTCGATTTTTCTGCTCGAGTCTTAAATCCTTGTTAAAATACAGTAAAAACCAGAGTGTTCCATGCAAAAATGTATGTTCAGGGACAATGAGTCTTTATTGGTCACATATACATTACAGTAAAGTGAAAGTCTTTACTTCGAATGCTCCAGCATGCCAGGAAGCGCGGGCTCAGAGCCCAGGGTTAGCCAGGATACAACGCCTTGGTGCAGAGAGAGTTAAGGGCCTTACTAAAGATCCCAACAGTGGTAGCTTGGCAGCACCGGGACTTGAACACCCGACCTTCCGATCAGTAACCCAGAGCCTTAACCGCCAACTGCCCCATAGGCTGAATTAATTACAGGGAGAAAGGGAGAATATTTTCCTCCACTTTTTTATTTATTTATTTTTTTTTTTGCAAGGGAAGTTTGTTCTATCATGCAATTTGTTCTCCCTCTAGAAAATTAAATTTGGAAACCAATTGAAGACCAACCATTCTGACACCTCAGATCAATACAAAACCAATTCAGGTTAGTTTTTTTTCACACTCCTTGCTTCATATTTTGTCACCAGCTGGGGATATGTCTGTGCACGTCCTTAAACGACATTGAACAGTGAGAACGTAGTGTTTCTGCTAACCGTTTCCACAGGAGAACCATGCACGAATAAAGTGTGTATACTCTATTGTATATTCCACAGAATAATGAGAAGAAAACCTTCTGTATTGGTGACCTTTGTCAAATTTGAGCTGTACGAGCAATTACTTTATATTTGTGGTACCTATCTGACAAAGATAAGCAGAAAAACAAAAACAAGCTTATGGAAATGTTCAGCATTAAAGTGTACTATGGTATAACTGTACTGAATATTTTTTCCCCCATTATCTCTATTATCCAGTTTTCCATCTGGGTAAGCAGTGGCTTTGTGGATGCGTCTGCCTCTTTCTTTTCACCTTGAGGAAAGACAGAGGAGATACTTGCTCACACCTAGTGCAACGCTAGAATGTACTGGGGGCATGTGGGAGACATTAAAGCTAAGGTTCAAGGGATGTTTGTTAAGTTAGGGTAAATAAGAGTCATCTGGTGAAAAAACCGCTTGAGTATTTACTTCTACGGATCCAAAAATATGTTATTCTTTTTCTATGCTAGCAATCACTATCCTAAGTGAACACCACCTACATTATCAACATTTCAAGTGCACACTGCTTTATTTTGACTGGTTCTCTAAACCAAATACATAAAAAATTTATTACAAAAAATAAATTACACATACTGTCTTAAATGACTAGCAGTTTTCTGCTATTAAATAAATTATTAGTAATAATAATAATAATAATAATAATAATAATGTTTTTTTTTTTACTCTGTAATGGTGATGATAAGTAAATCACTGACTACGTTTACATGCACATCAGATTCCATAGGGTGGCAGCCATATTCCGAATACAGTGTTTATATGCGTACAGGAATCAGAATATTCCCGTATACATGGTTGTTCACATGCGCTTTTCCTTACCCGCTGTTTCTTCCCGGGAGATTCCAGATGGTGCCGTTGCTACCCACAATTCCTTGCAGACTGAGCATGCACCGTATAATCTCCTTTGAGTGGATTTCTGAATAAGGTGTTCATGTGCAATAGATTTCCGATTAAAACAGGCATATTCCAGGGGTGGGAATCAGAATTTCGAGAATCAGAATATCGTCTTAATCTGAATAGGGCAATCAGATTACAGCATTTACATGACTCAATACGCAATAAGAATATCGTCCAAATACCAAATAATATTGGAATATTGGTGTGCATGTAAACAGAGACATTGTTGTATTCCAGAGATTTACAGATGAAAACGGTACCACTTTCAACAGGACAACAGCAACAATTTGTTTGATATTTAAATAAACAAAAAACAAAAAAAACGTATTACTGCATGCTGATAAAGGTGATGGTGGTAGCATGGGCGCGGTTTTCCAAATCTCAGGTGTTCAAATCTCCAGCATTTTATTTTTCCTTCTCAGCGAATTCAATTGTTTTACGTTTAAGGTTATGCGATAGTGCTGAACGCTTCCTGTGTTTACGGCACAGCAGTTTGTAGTGCAAAAATGTTCTCGATCTAATTATTTCGAAGCTTGTATGGCAGTAACAGTTTTTAATTATGATGGAAAATAGATTATTCACAAGATACTACACAAAGCTGTGGCCTCGTCGGCATGCAAGCATTTATTTATTTTCCAGCTCTAGCAGACTGACACCTCTAAACTTGGACTAGTCTGAAGATACTGACTTAACACACATGCATGCATAAACATAGAGAGGGAGAGAGGGAGAGAGAGAGAGAGAGAGAGAGAGAGAGACTATTAATACTATTATATATTCCTTCATATTCACGTGACCTTAAAGGTAATAGAGATAATCATAATTGATATATATATATATATATATATATATATATATATATATATATATATATATATATATATATATATATATATAAAATATATTATGTATGTATACTAATATTACAGAGCCGCACAAGTACTTGTACACACACCCACACACATTACATCATGCATATACACGCATACAGTACTATCTCTTTCTTGTGTCCTCCTGAGATCTTCTGCGAGTTGGGATGTGCTCCTTGTTTACCTCTCTGAACTCTGTCTCCGACTGCGTGAAATTCCCTCCTGACTCCCGGCTGGCTGCAGAAAACCTTGATCCTTTCCAGCTGTTTTTGCCGATGATGCGAGACATCTAATCTCATATTGTGATGGCTCAGGATTTGGTAAAGATCAGCTAAAAGCAGCAGTCATTTGATCATTGTTTTTTTTGTTTTTTGTTTTTTAAATTCGATAGGGTCTGCTTCTTCTCATTGTGGGTCTATTGATATATTTCAGCATATTTATTTATTAACTTCAGAGATACAGTATAATCCTGCATTATCTGTTCATATCTAATGTTGCTCCTGTCCTCTGTCCCAGAAATGCTAATATTAAATACGAGTTCTATTAGTGGAGGGAAAATGAGGTACACACACATGCACACAGACCAAGCATGCAAAATTGTGAATTATGAACTAACAGAATTCTCGCCAGTGAAATAATATGTAAATCCTTTTGTCCTCAAATCCATGAGAAATCAGATGGGAGCCGGCGAGAAGCAAATCCGTCAGTCTCTGATCCATGGGTTTAGCCTGAAGATGAAAGAGAGAGATGAACAAAAAAGAAAAGGGCTGTGGGAAAAAAAAAAAAAAATTCCCTAGTATATCTGTGACTGTAATGTCTCCTAACCCTTTACCAGACATGTAACATGCTAGCGTTACTCATTCATAACATGAGTAATATTCATATCCAGTCCCTTCCCAAATATAATGAGTTATGCAGAATGCATTCGAGTTAATTTTCCGCAAATCCTCACTAGCGTTTTGTTGTTGTTGTTCTTTTTCTTTTTTAAATGCAAACAATTGCATTTGTTTTGTAATAGTTTGTAACTTGTACCGTAGCGCTAATTAGCCTGCTTGTGCTTGCTAATTAGCGAGCAGGATAGAGGTATTGAATGAGGTCATGTCAGCTGAGTATGTGCAGATGGAGGACTTGTAGTAATCCTTTTGAAATATTCATATTCGTTGCATTGAGAACTCTGTATAGACTTTACTACCAAATCCCCCCCCCCTCGGATATAAAAATAAAGACTGAAAAGATCACAGTGCCTCATGGGTAAATTTTTGATACGTACAGGTCTACACTGATGACTCAATATCTCCAGCCTCCGAGCATTCATCTAACAAACTCCACTTCTGCTATTAAATTATTGGAACAGTCCTTAAGCTACTAGGATTCCTCCGAGGGGAAATGGTGTGCGCAACTGGACGGGTATGAGAACAAGGCCAAGGTGATGGCGTATCTATAGTGCATCTGCTCTGTGTGACGAATATCAATCATATTTCCACACTCAAAAGCAATCCAGGTTTTTGTTGTTGTTGTTGTTTCTTTCAGGGACATTTCCTGTTTACGTACTGGTTTCTAGTCCTTGATCATTATTCTCACATATGTCTCGTAATTAGTCTAGTTTTGACTTTGTCTCATCTGTGATCTGGTCTGCTCATTAGTGAGCTAAACGAATCTACATCCAGATTTCAAGGTGCCTATGATATCTGCATCACTCAAACTACCTTCTGCTTTGGTTTGTGGCATCTTGGATTTTGGTGACATTGTGAATAAATCGAGTGTAAGGTCCAGCGCAAATCACAGTACGGTTCGAGTTGACATGAATATGTATGACAATTTCTTTTTTTTCTCTCTCTTAAAGCCATAGATATCTCGACCTGGTGTTGTTATTTTTTTGCTTTGTTTTGACCCATCATGGTAATGCGGGTAGTTCGTTGGCTGGTTTCAACAAAACATCTCTTTTCTAGTTCTATGCATTGTACCATACTGGAGAAATTTCTCACATAAAACACAACACGTTTCATCCGAAGGTCGGTAGACTCATCTGAATTACGGTTTAAGACGCATATCAGCAAGACTGTGTACTTTATCACAATAAAGCAGTAGAACATCAACGTTAAGGTCACCTAACAATAGTGAACTAGTTTACTATCATCCCCGGCATACACACACAGTATCCTTCATCCTGACCCACTAAAGAAGGTTAGGGATAACCTACGCATCGATTGTTCTTCCTTTGTGACCTTTAACTAAATGTAGCATTGCTGAGTTATTGATATTTTGCTGCATTTCTCTTTCAAACATCCTTCCACTTCTGCTAGTTCATCAATCTAAGTATGATCCAGGAGGGTTGTCCTGTCAACTTAATCAATTATTAATGCTTCGTTGTTTTTTTTTTTGTTTTTTTTCTCTCGCTCCGACTTTTGTTTTGCTTGCCGTGAAGCACCATGAAAGAAATGCGATTACCCTTACAACATAGCCACTTTTAAACCTACTGTATACTTTGGTTATTAATTATTAAAATTCATTTTAACATTTTGGACATTTTGGACGCACGGTGGCTTAGTGGTTAGAACGTTCGCCTCACACCTCCAGGGTCCGGGGTTCGATTCCTGTGTGTGTGGTGTTTTCATGTTCTCCCTGTGCTGAGGGGGTTTCCTCCCCCAGTCCAAAGACATGCATGGTGACTGGCATGTCTAAAGTGTCCATAGTGTATGAATGAGAGTTTGTATGTGATTGTGCCCTGCGATGGACTGGCACCCTGTCCAGGGTGTACGCCACCTTGTGCCCGATGCTCCCTGGGAATAAAAGGGAATGGCTCCAGGTTCCCCTGCGACACTGAAGAAGGACTAAGTATATGGATGGATGGATGGATGGATGAACACTTTAGACGTCCACTGGATATAATGGATATAAACCATGCTGCATTTTATGGGACATTTTAGCTGTTGACAGTTCGAGGTGTTCGTCTTCTTTTTTTTTTTCGTTACAAGCCTTCTAATCAAATTAAATTAGCTTTTAACGCCAGAAACATGTTATCTTTTGATATTCGCCTGAGTCTTAAACCAGATGAAAGCTTACTTCCTCTCCCGGTGTGTTATGGGATTCACTTATTGAATGGTTTATTAGTGTACTTGCCTTTCACTTACTGTATGTCGGGATTGTACAGTATTTCGTGGCAAATCTATTTAATGGCAACTCTACGCCATCGTTTTAGGCCTTTCTCAAAAGGCGTTACTCGGTCCAAAATACTCTTCAGGCACCACTCGGGTAGGTTAGAACGCGAGAGGTTGGAATTGATTACCATTGAGTAACATTGACTTCTCACGGACTTCCTATATGCTGTGTCTGTCCTGCCGTCTTTCTGTCTTCATGCACTGCTACAATGCCATACAGGTCGATTTTTATAGCCTAATTGCATGCCAAACTTCGTACTATGGAAAGTTGAGCTCGTTACTAGATAAAGTCAAACTGTTCATGGGTATACTGTAATGCGTGTGAACGGCAGATATGCTGTACTTGTATGCTTTTAGACTTTGTGCTTATTTTGAATACCTGTTCTTCTATTCACCTGGCCAAAACAACGACAACAACAAAAAGCTTTAGGTTGCTAGCTGAAGTTAAAGCAAATAGCTGAAAATGTTAGCTAAACTGGATGACTCGGTATAATGCACATAGGGGCTATGTTGGATCCATAGGGGTTGGTCTAAAGCAGTGGGAACCAACCCTCTTCTGTGAGATCTACCTTCTGGCAGATTTCATCTCCAGTGGGAACCAACCCTCTTCCATGAGATCTACCTTCTGGCAGGCTTCATCTCCAGTTGGAACCAACCCTCTTCCGTGAGATCTACTTTCTGGCAGGCTTCATCTCCAGTTGGAACCAACCCTCTTCCGTGAGATCTACCTTCTGGCAGGCTTCATCTCCAGTTGGAACCAACCCTCTTCCGTGAGATCTACCTTCTGGCAGGCTTCATCTCCATTTGGAACCAACCCTCTTCCGTGAGATCTACATTCTGGCAGGCTTCATCTCCATTTGGAACCAACCCTCTTCCATGAGATCTACCTTCTGACAAGCTTCATCTCCATTTGGAACCAACCCTCTTCCAAGAGATCTACCTTCTGGCAGGTTTCATCTCCTACCAAAATCTAACACACCTGTTTTAGTGGATCAAGAACATCTTGAGGCTATGATTAGATGGTCAAATGTGGTTGGAGCTAAAGTCTTCAGGAATTAGATCTCCACAGACAGGGTTGGTGACTACTGGTCTAAAACCATATTGAATTTTAGTCAGTTATTTTTGTACGAATCTATGTTGCTATGGAATTTGTCATACTCGTAATTGCAAACAAGGTGTAAGAGATTCTCCTGAAAACTTCTTTTTTATGGTTTAATCTTATACAATTGTGCGCTTCCAACTTTGTGGAAACAGTTTGGGGAAGAAGCACATATGGGTGTGAGTACAGAGTTTTTTTAAACGGACAGATGGCTATAGACTCTATGACCAAGACTCTAAAGTTGCAAAGGCGGGTGAAAATGTAACAACATCGTCCACCATCTTGTTTGAGTTGAACGGGTCACATGACTGCACCACATGACTAAATATGTCATTGTTGATATTTTAATATCTGTTTTCTCAGTCCACACTACAATGTGAAAATGGCGTTGGGAGAGTTTTTGAAAGGCCGAAACTTGGAGAAAAAGATGCGTTTTCAGACATATCCGGATTAGCGTGGACGTAGCCTTAGTGCACTGGTCCTGGACTACCTCCAGGTGAACACACCCACTCCATATCCGAGAGCTGTTGAAGAACTGATCAGGTGTACTGGGAACATTGGAACACTAATCTGTGCAGGACATGGGGGAGCTCCAGTTCAGGGTTAGGGGCGGAGTTAGTGTTCAGACCTTTTCTCGATCGGTTGTTCACGTTCGTATGAAGTTCACCAGGAGAACTACTATTTGACACGTTTCTTAAACACTCCCTAAATTCGGGCGCACGCAGCACTTTACCTGTGTAACTTTATGCAGTGAGGAAGTCGATGCTGGTTTGGCAAGACAACAGCGCTCTGTTAAAGTCAAACGTTAAATACCCGTAAAACCGATCAATTCTGAAGTGGATTGATTCGCATTCGGCCGATTAAGGAAAATAAACAATGTCAGCCGTTAATCGCTGTCTCACTATAAAAGAGTGAGAGAGAGAGAGAGAGAGAGAGAGAGAGAGAGAGACACACACACACATACACAGAGATACAAAGAGAGAGACAGAAAGGACAGCGAGAGAAATAGAGATGTACAGAGAGACATATAGAGAGAGAGAGACAGCGAGAGAGAGACAGAAAGAAAGACAGATACACCGAGAGAGTGACATCCAGAGAGAGAGATAGAGAGAGAGACACAAAGGGAGAGATGAGGAGAGAGAGAGAGATACAAAGAGAGAGACAGAAAGGACAGCGAGAGAAATAGAGATGTACAGAGAGACATATAGAGAGAGATAGAGAGAGACACAAAGGGAGAGATGAGGAGAGAGAGAGAGAGAGAGAGAGAGAGAGAGAGAGAGAGAGAGAGAGAGACATCCTCCGGCCATCAAGCGGCTCGTTACGGGAAATGCAGGTGCGCGCGAGTAGAGTGAAAGCATCTGAAAAAAAGAAAAGAAAAACACAGCTTCCATCCTCCCTCTCTCTCTCCTCATCTCCATCCTCATATCTCTCTCCCTCTCCTCATCTCTCTCTCTCTCCTCATCTCGCGCGCGCTTTCTCTCTCAATCCTCTCTCTCTCCTCATCGCTCGCTCTCTCTCAATCCTCTCTCTCTCTCTCAACCCTCTCTCTCTCTCTAACCCTCTCTCTCTCTCTCTCTCAACCCTCTCTCTCTCAATCCTCTCACTCTCTCTCCTCATCGCTCTCTCTCTCTCTCCTCATCGCTCTCTCTCTCTCCCTCTCTCTCTCTCTCTCTCTCGTCAGCGCGCGCCGCGCAGAGTTCTCGCGCTCTCCAACGGTCACCCGGCTGCGTAACGGCACACACTTTCCTCACATCGCTTACTTCTTTATTTCAAACAAACAAACAAACAAACAACAACAACAGAGACCACTCGCTCTCCCTCCATTTGTCCTTTACTTTTCTCGTCTGCGGTCGTTCCGAGATCAGACCGAGACACCGACACAGAGGGAGAGAGGAAGAGAGGAAGAGAGCAGGTATCCTCCGGGACTGTCCGTTTCTCTATTCTCCGTACCAACACCCGACCCTCTCTCTTCTCTCTCTCTCTCTCTCTCTCTCTCTCTCTTCCTGTCTGATGTTGTGTCCCCCCCTTCTCCAGGCTCCAGTTCGGGTTTGGAGCTCTGTGTTTGGACTAAATCAAGGCTACCGCTGGCTGTTTGTGGCTCAGAGTGAAGAAAGATAAAACCCTCCTCTGGATTTTCTCACGGATTTTCTCCTTCCCTTTCCCGAGCGCTTGGGTAAGTGTGAACGCTTCCGTTAATCTGAGTAATGACGTAATCAATCAATCAATCAATCAATCAATCACCTGAAGTTAATAGCAGTGTCAGGTGAGCCAGATACATTCTTCATGTTGCATCATATCATATTGTGTTTTTGTTTCTGTTTTTGTTTTGTGGTTAAACTCCAGTTCCCAAGGCTTTGCGGTCTTCTTTCAGGATATGTAGTAAGTAAATTGTTTATTTGTTTGTATTGTTGTTGTTCAAACATGTCCAGGTGTTACCGGGGAACATCAGCTTGTGGATGGCTTTGTGTGGAAGTGAGCTGGTTTAGACATGAGGTCTTGGTGGAGATCTTTCTGACCTGCTGATTGTAAGGCTTCTGACCTTATGACACTCCAAGTGTGTGTGTGTGTGTGTGTGTGTGTGAGAGAGAGAGAGAGAGAGAGAGCAATGCATGTACCGCTGACAGTTGAGTGGACACTTAAGACATCAAACTCTCACACACACACACACACACACACACGAATGCATGCGCTCTACATAATGCTCCGTAGCAGTGCTTCATCGAGTGACTCTTCATTCACAGCCGAGTGCATCGGCGGTACTTTATGGCTCGTTCCTTATTGCGCTCTGCTATACACTGATCCAGCACAACCGAGGTCCTCGAGGCGTTCCCCCGTCTCTAGATTCCCATCCGGTGCTCAGTTCTACGATTTCGACGACCGACAGACAGTTCGGCTGGTCGAGATTTGGTCGGCGGCGCGAGAGCACGCAGGCTTTAGAAAGAGATGAAACGTCCAGCCGTCTCGCCGGAGAATCTGTCCTCGGGGACGCACGACGTTCTATGCCGTTCGGTTCGGCATGTCAGTTCGTGCTTGTGTGTGTGTGTGTGTGTGTGAAGTCTTCACCTGGGCCGTTGTGGACTACTTTGGAATGTAGATTTGTAGATCTAAAAGGATGCAAGTTATGTGATCGATTCGGAAAAGGGTCATTTATACTCCACGGAAAGACGTGAACGTGACCATGGAGTGTATTTAAAAGCAGTAATAATAATAATAATAATAATAATAATAATAATAATAATAATAATGTAGCAGAAACACGAAAAATAAAGCATGTCATTACTGAACAATACAGCAATATCGATACCACTACTGACATGGTAATCCTTTATCCTTTATGATGAATTATTATTGTTAAATCATCATATTTTATTCATTTTTATCCCTAATGTATATTTCGTATCGTCCTTTAAAGGGTTTAAAGGGATATAGTCGTTGCTATGGTCAGCTGCTGTTGTAAAACCAGGATAAATACACTGTTTATCGAAAACTGTACAAAATAAAAGACCTGGGCGTTTTTTTTTTTTTTTTAAATAAAAAAATCTTCAGCTAACTTCTTCTTCTTCTTTTTTATTTGTTCTATATGTATGACTCCTATACGATATACACGTCGAATATTTCCTACATCAGCGCCGTCGAACAGGAGTTCCACGTGTCGTGTGGAACGCTCGCTCACACACTGTAGATGATGTGATGCGTCGGTACACGTGCTGCACGGTACTGTATTCCCTGCGAATGAGGACATAGGGGACGGGAGATGAGGAACTACCGAGCTAATTGGCCGAGTTTTGATGTCTTCCCGGTGCCTGTTATTTTCGGCAGAGCCTTCGTTCTGTTTATGAAGGTGGGATGAAAGATAGTGCTGAGAGAACGACAGCGGTGGCTTTTGGAGAACCCTCGATATGTTAGGAGATGACATGGATGTGACATGGGTCATATCGGTATTTACAGCGTCACACACACGTGCAGAGATTAAACGTGGAGCAGGGCGACTGTCTGGAAAGCTATCAGACGTCTTCCTTTAAAAGCTCAATCTTTCCTTTTCTGATGGAGGTGTGCGCATGAGAGGGAGGAAGAGAGGCAGCGAAGGGGCGAGGAGTTCTCCCGCGAGACACCGCTCTGTTTGCAGGAAGAAACGCTTCTCAAATGTGTTCGTCACAAAGAGCGCAGCTTGTGCGTCTGCGTGTGTGTGTGTGTGTGTGTTGGTGTTTGTGTTGTGTAGATGAACCCCCCACAGGCTTTATAAAAGCAGAACTAATTCTCACTTTGATGCATCTCATACTCTTGGGCAAGTGCTGGAGTGGTCTGGCCATCCTTTTGATTAAAGTCCCCAAGGGTCAGGCCACAGTGTGTGTGTGTGTGTGTGTGTATGTGTGTGTGTATGTGCATACAAGCATAAAAGTCACCGGATGTGTGTGTGCACGATAGCGTGCAGTTCTTCTACCCGGAGGTGGTTTAATAAACAGCGCCATTTCTCCACTGAAGCTTAACCAGAGTAGCAGTTGGAAGTCTGCAGTAATTCACTGTTATAAAGGCTTTAAAGAGCGAGAGCGAGAGAGAGAGAGAGAGAGAGAGAGAGTGTGGTTGTGCATGTGCAGTATTAATCATCGAAGACTTTTAGGAAGACCCGATCGCAATCAACCAACCAACCAACAGACAACTAGTGCGAGGAAATCATACAAATCAGCACGCTCCGTCCCGTCGCCTTTAAAGTCGCATTTTCTCTTTCCTTAATTACCCATCTCATATCCCAAGTACAGCCTGGCGCCTCCACAACCACATCATTATATTCACTACTTACTCTTCTCTCTCTCTCTCTCTCTCTCTCTCTTTCTCCTTTAAGTGATACAGATATACTGGCAGAACTGGGTCAGGAAAACCGATGGTCCTAGACTTTTGTTCCTTCCTTAAATGAGGGGTTTTTACTGCGATTATACATTAGTGTTGGGGATGGAAAAAAAACACGAAACAAACAACTACACGCAACCTTGCCGCGAAAGCTGTCTGCGACAGAGAGAAAAGGATTCAACAGTGACAAAGTGCTACTTGAAATTACGCAACGTGCCAAAAAAAAAAAAGGGATTTGTGGTTAATATTAGATCAGCAGGTAGTGCGTCCAGAACAGGAAGTAAAAAAAAAACCTCCATTACATCATGATGACACAAGTCGGGGCTTTTGTTTGTTTGTTTGTTTGTTTGTTTGTTTGTTTTCCCCCTTTCTTTTTTTTTCTGTCGTCTTGAATTGCGGCGCATTTTTCCACGGATAGAAGAACGTCGGTCTCGTCGCCGTCCGATCTCATCCGTCCGTTCAGACGCACCGACTACGACGTCGACGGGGTCACAGGGGCGCGCTTTGTAGGCGTAGCGGAAACAAGGAAGAGGGCGGGGTCACCAAATGAACGCCGCCCACATTCAGTAGGCGGAGCTTGCCCGCGTTTGTTTTAACGTTAATTCCGATACGCTCGCTCACCTTTCATCCATTCCTTGTTTTTTTCCTTCTCAAGTACATCAGACTTTGCATTTCACAGGCTGTTTATAGCCTCGTCCATATGGCATTGTGTTTATCGCTGTGCTAGACAATACCCATTAAAGCACCAGCAATCATACACACACACACACACACACACACACACACACATATATATATACACACACACACACACACACATATATATATATATACACATACAGTTTTATAATGAGAACGCAGTGACAGATAATTTCGTACACCTGGTGCAGATGCTTTCAGATTTCTAGTCATCTTTAAACAAAATGCCTTTCCCTCTCTCCTCTCTCTCTCTCTCTCTCTCTCTCTCTCTCTCTCTCTCTCTCTCTCTTTTTCTCTCTCTCTCTCTCTTTCTCCAGACATAAAAAAAAACAGTGGCTGCTTTATTTATCCACCATCTTCCTTTGCATTTCCTTTTCTGCTGATGTAGCTCCGGAGCATCCATTCATTGTGGATAGAGAGAGAAAGTGAGAGATATGGGGAGAGAGAGAGGGGGGGGGGGTGCTGTTAGTGGAATAGCAGCCTTGTGTGTTACCACTCCCAGCGCTGAGTCAGTCTGACCCCTCACAGCTACCGTACTACACTTCTGTTCACTCCTTATTAAAAACACAGAAGATTTATTTATCTAAACCTGTTCTTTCTGTGTGTGAGTGTGTGTGTGTGTGTGTGTGTGTGTGTGTGTACATGCATGTACTTTAAACACATACTATAGTCTGAGTAATAATTACGGAGTTCAGACGCCTAACGGGTTCATGTGTCACGTCTTCATCACTGGGACTGTAGGTCACAGAGGTCACGGCTTTTTAAACACGTAAAAGTCTTTAGACTTTTATCTAGAATAAGCGTTAGTGACGAATCGCCAACGCAAGTGATCATGTGAGAGCAACTACAACGATAACAAGCTACTTACGTTCATAGACGGACTTGGCCGAGAGTTTGTCCACCATTTATTTATTTATTCATTTTTTCCCGAGCCGAGAGGCTTCAGGAAAGGCTTCCTGTAAGGGTAAACAGTGAGCATCGCTGGTTTTTGTGGTGCATTGTGGGATTGTTTTTCTTTTTTTAGAGCGTGAACGTTCTAGTGCGCTGGAAGGATTCTGCGCTTGAGACCGCCCTTAAAACGGCCGACTCCCCGATCAGTGGACTGACTGTTGAATTATCGAGCTGGTCGAGACGCAGTCCATACGTCACGTCTCCGTCACCGGGACCGCCGTGCTCCATACGACTCGTAATTCCCACATCCAGTCCCGTCCCATTCAACATGGCTGTATATACAAGGCTTTAGACCAGGGGTGTCCAATCTTATCCGGAAAGGACCGGTGTGGGTGCAGGTTTTCATTCCAATCAAGCAGAAGCCACACCTGATTCTATTGAAAGCAAAGATGGAATCAGATGTGGCTCCTGATGGGTTGGAATGAAAACCTGCACCCACACCGGCCCTTTCCGGATAAGATCGGACACCCCTGCTTACGACCAATCGACGCACCGGCCGATCGGCTCGTCAAACCTATAAACTGACTATACAGAGGAGGAGTCCACGTCGTCATTCTCGCCCCGTAGCGCGGACGCACGGCACTCAGAGACGACATCGTTCCACACTCTAGTCTAGTCGAACGCGGCATTAGGCGCAGAGGCCACGCCTCCGTCGCTAGGATCACGCAGTGCCTATGGCAATTCGTTTGATAACGGTAAAAATAAAAAGAGCTGAGCGAGTGATATCCATCCGACTTTATCGATACGTGCTCGGATCTTTTTCAGCCATCGTCGCAGAACGCCTTTAGCCCCTGACGGAAGCTATTCTGAATCTGTGAATCATTACACCCCGAGAAGTCCGGTGTAATTCATATCCCACGAAAGAAATGCGCATTTGGAAACATTGGGAAACCCAACCCCACCCACCCTGACAGCACTGTTCATTTCTCTCTCTCTCTCTCTCTCTCTCTCTAATAAATCCGCCGTTTATTAAGTGGTTAACTGAGTGGATCAGCATTCCGAAGGTGACATCAGAGCCATTACGGCTGATTCATATGATAGTTCAGAGCGAAATGGGTACAGAGGTGACGAGGAGACTGTGGTCGTGTAAGAGTTGGGTGTACGTGTGTGTGGCTGTATGGGTTTGGATCTGTCCGTGTCTCCGTGTAATTAATAAAATCGACAAATTCTCAGTCAGTGAGGCGCGCCGGAGGTGGAGAGCAGTTTAAACCGGCCAGCACTTATTTAATCCTAAATGAAAGTAGCTACATGCTCCAGGGGGAACGTTGCTTTCCTGACGGCGTGATATTCCTCTGGGACGGATTTTTCAGTCGTCAAGCCTTATTATTTGCACCGTACGGGTACAAATACTAACGAGCACGTCAGCGGCGTTGTAAACCCGAGCCGACGTCGACTTATGCAGCAGAAATTAGAACCTGGAGCAGATCTTAAAGATGAAAAGGTGCATTTTTCTCTCCCTTACTACTCGGCCCGACGGGATCTCAGTCTAAGTAAACGAATAACCGATGCTTCACTCGTTCCTGTAGTTGATCAGGGTGTTGTGTGTGTGTGTGTGTGTGTGTGTGTGTGTGTGTGTGTCCGGGCTGTTAATTCGAGTCATATGCCGATCTGACTGATGATGACTACTATATTTTTAGTTCTGTAGAAGACCTCCCCGAGTTTGGGATAAAGCGTCTTTTCTGTCTTCTTTTGTGGTTCCTTAGCTTCTTTCTCTCTCCCTCTCCCTCTATCTCTCTCACTCCCTTGAGACTTGAGAGAAGAAAGCAGTACGCATGGACACATTGCCCAGGAGTCGTGAAAAGAAGAAAGAGAGAGATTTGTGAGTGAGGTTGGTGCTCCTACTGGATGCCTTCACTGTAGCGACAAGAACAAGAGAAATCAATTAAGGAGCAGGATGTCACTGCACACAGGACAACCGTGGCTCTCTGAGAGGGAGGGAGGGAGGGAGGGGGAGAGAGAGAGAGAGAGAAAGAGAGAGAGAGATATGGAGACATTGAGAGCAGCTTGGCTTAGCAGTGAGATACACCATCTGTTGTACTGGTCTCATAGAGAGAGAGAGAGAGAGGGAGAGAGAGAGAGGGAGAGAGAGTAAGCGGAGGTGAGAACGTGATCGAAGTGAGTGAATAAAGAGCACTGCCGAGGCATGAAAAAGGAGAGGGGGAAAAGAGCAAGATGTCTTCTCTTACCTTTCTACAACTTTCAAGCAAAGAGAAGATATTACTAATTAAACCCTGCAGCTATCTCTCTCTCTCTCTCTGTCTCTCTCTGTCTCTCTCTATCTCTCTGTCTCTCTCTGCCTCTCTCGCTCTCTCTATCTCTCTGTCTCTCTCTATCTCTCTCACTCTCTCTATCTCTCTGTTTCTCTCGCTCTCTGTCTCTCTCTGTCTCTCTCTGTCTCTCTCTGTCTCTCTCTCTCTGTCCCCCCCCTCTATCTCTCTGTCTCTCTCTCTCTCTCTGTCTCTCTCTCTCTGTCTCTCTCTCTGTCTCTCTCTGTCTCTCTCTGTCTCTCTCTCTCTCTCTGTCCCCATCTCTCTCTCTCTGTCTCTCTCTCTCTCTCTCTCTCTCTCTGTCTCTCTCTCTGTCCCTCTCTCTCTCTCTGTCTCTCTCTTTTTCTGTCTCTCTCTCCTTTTAATGCTCTTTAAATATTTATTTATTTATATATTGAGTCACGTTTGACTTTAGTGTATATAATGTGACTTTTGTTAAATAAAGGATTGTAAAAGTCAAAGTCTCTCTCTCTCTCTCTCTCTCTCTCTCTCTCTCTCTCTCTCTCTCTCTCTATCTCTCTGTCTCTCCCGCTCTCTGTCTCTCTCTGTCTCTCTCTATCTCTCTCGCTCTCTCTATCTCTCTATCTCTCTCTCTCTCTCTGTCTCTCTCTACTCTCTCTCGCTCTCTCTCTCTCTCTGTCTCTCTCGCTCTCTGTCTCTCTCTGTCTCTCTCTATCTCTCTGTCTCTCTCTGCCTCTCTCTGTCTCTCTCTCTCTGTCTCTCTCGCTCTCTCTCTCTCTCTATCTCTCTCGCTCTCTCTATCTCTCTATCTCTCTGTCTCTCTCTGTCTCTCTCTCTCTCTCTCTCTGTCTCTCTCTGTCTCTCTCGCTCTTTCTTGCTCTCTCTCTCTCTCTCTCTGGGTTGGGTGACATCCCTGTAATAGCAGCTCCAGTCTTGCCGTGAGATCTGTGACTAGCGTGGGGTGATATGATTGTACAATATCGATATTGTAAGCTTTTACAAAATCGCCGTGGATTTTCCGCAACATCCGGGCCGAGACGCGTCACGTGACGCCATCAGAACGCGCGTTCGGTCAGAGCGCTCTGCGATTCTCTCGTGTCAAACGCGAGTACAGATTTACCAACGTTGTCACGGTTATCATCAGCGTTAAAGGCGATTGTGCGGTTGCGATTTCGCCAATTCGAGTAGTTTTCCGCACGAAAAGCACAAAAAGGCTTGTTTCTGCGGCAAATGTTTGCAATCGCGATAACAAATAAAACTGCGAACTCCTGTACGGACTGATAAATGGGATTTTAAAATGTCAAAAAAAAAAATCATTTCAATAATTGTAGACGTTAAATCAAGTATCATCAAACGAATAATGTTCACAAGCCTGTACGCCATGATACGTATCGTGTTTTGTAGAAAACAGTCCGAGAATCGTCATGTGATATTTCTGTCACGTATTTGCGACTGTGATAGAGTGTTAAAGGGACACAGTCCTTTTATCCCCCATTTCGTTGAAAGTTGAAAGTCATGACTCAGGTGGTAGAGCGGGTTGTCCACTAATCGTAGGGTTGGCGGTTCATTCCCGGCCCACGTGACTCCACGTACCGAAGTGTCCTCGGGTGAGACACTGAACCCCGAGTCGCTCCCGATGGCAAGTTAGCGCCTTTCATGGCAGCTCTGCTACCACTGGTGTGTGTTTGAATGGGTGAATGAGACTTTGGATAAAAGCTCTATATAAGTGCAGACCATTTTTGGGACTTTTTCAAGACTAGAGGCGCTGTATAAGATCAGTGGATGCCGTCTTTTGCCGTCCTGACACGTCTGACGTGTTCTGAGACGCTTTTCTGCTCAGCACGGCTGCAGGGAGTGGTTACTCGACTCAACTCAAACCTGTCGGGCCTTTCACATCAGCACATCATGCTTCTGATTGCTAGTTTTTTTTAAATTTAAAACATTTTTAAATGTTCCCCCTGCACCATTCTTTGTAAAACTCTACTGCATGAAAATCCCAGGAGATTATCCGTTTCTGAAATACTCGAACCACAACCCGTGGTCAAAGTCAGCGAGACGGTTCAGTATTTCCTCGTCCGGCTGTTCGATACGATCGAACGTTAACGGACTCTGAATGGATTTCCATCCATCCATCCATCCATCCATCTTCTACCGCTTACTCCTTCTCAGGGTCACGGGGAACCTGGAGCTCCATCCCCGGTACACCGGGTACAACCCCCTGGACAGGGTGCAAATCGATCGCATGCACAATACTTTTCACACACAACCGTACACACTGCCCATACACTACGGACACGCCAATCAGCCTTGAATGGATTTCCGCTGCTACTACAGTGTGTGTCGTATATAACCCTGTTCAATTCCATCAGTGTATGTGTTCATGATTAATAAACATTCATTTAGACTGCGCCTTCATTAATCATCTCCTCTTCATTAATCATCTCCTCATTAATCTTCTCTTCATCACTGACTTTTTTTGGTTACTGTGTCTTAACGTAAAAAAAAAAACAACAACAACAATAACAGGTAGATTATTAATGAGGTATTTATTTAGCATATTGTAGTTGTTGTTTATCAGATATACAGTATTTCATGTATCCGTGCCCCGCCTGTATCGCCCGCTCCTATACAGAAGGTCCATCCATCCATCCATCTTCCCCCTCTCACCGCCCCCCTTTTCAGGGTCACGGGGAACCTGGAGCTTATCCCAGGGAGCACGGGGCACAAGGCGGGCTCCTGTATGGAAGGTTTCAGAGATAAGTCCTTGCAGCGTTTTTGTAGATAAAGGCCCTTCACGACGGACGGCGTCGGTATTTTCATTAATGACCGTAGAAGCAGATCTGAGCAGCGGTCCTCGGTCTCGTTATCCATAGCCGGTTTCTCAAAACAGCCTACGTACGCGTCAGAGTGTGCCAGTGTGTGTGACTGTGGTGTGTGTGTGTTTTTTTTTTTTTTTTTTTTTTTGAAATGCCATCTGGTAAGGAGGAGAGACGAGGAAGGAGCAGGTAATTTCAGCTGTGATTAGTAACAAAGCGTTAATTAATGTCATAGGAACCAGACTAGGTAACGACGTTAGGGGGAATTAGCTGTTATTACAAATGCTTACATGCAGGAGGGTGATACACGCGCGTGCACACACACACACACACACACACACACACACACAGAGAGAGAGAGAGGGGGGTAGCAGATATTGAGTATAGACACTATGGAATATTGAGTTCTGACACTGTGTGTAAGTGTGTGTGTGTGTGTGTGTGTGTGTGTTGCCTATCTCTTCTTTTCTGCCCCGCCAACCTCCTATAACTACCACTGCCTTGAGTCTGACTGACACACACACACACACACACACACACACACACACACACACAGCAGATATCTTGAATATCTCGACTATTGAGTTCTGACACTGTGTGTGTGTGTGCGTGTGTGTATCTTTCAAACCTCTCGTCTTTCTGCCCTGCCAACCTCCGTTAACTACCACCGCCTTGATTCTGACTCACACACACACACACACACGCACACACACACGCATGCACGCATGCGAAAAGCTCTCGTATAAATCCACATTTGTTTTTTGCACTTAATCATTAAATTAATGTGAAATTGATTTTAAGTTATAAAATAAGAATATTCAATCAGTCATAGTGTGTGTGTGTGTGTGAGTGTCTGCGTGTGTGTGTGTGTGTGTGTGTGCGTGTGCGTGTGCGTGTGTGTGTGTGCGACGTCTCGTTCCCGTCTCCTTTCCCGTGTTCTGTAAGGCAGCGTTGAGGCCCATTATCCAGAACTAGCCCTGACAGAAAAGGATCAGAGAGGTGCAAATGAAATTTGCTTAGAGAGCTTTCAAGCAAAGAGCCGTTTAAAACACTCACACACCGTCGCACACACGTGCGCACACACACACACACACACACAAGACGAACGAGCGTGCAGACGCACCTCCGGGCGTCTGAAAGGCTGCGTACGGTGAGGAATGAGGTCGTGCTCTGTGCACGGTGGAAACAGGAAGACAGGAGGGAAGCAGGGAACGATGCGGGACGAGGGACGAGAGACGGACAGAGCGCGAGAGGAGGTGCGAGTGTGTTAATGCAGCCTTGTAGGATAATCCTGTTATTGAGTCTGATGCTTATCGAATCACCCTGGAAGATCGGTGTCGTTTTTTCGTACCCAACCCGCACTCTCGTCTCTCGTACTTCTCCCCGTCTGTTCTCGCCACGCCGTCCTTTCACAACATCCGCGTCCTCTCTCTTCTAAACGCGCCGGAACACCTGCATCTGCTACATCTGTTACACCTGATCTCTGAGATGCTTTTCTGTGCAGCACGTCAAGTAAAGGCGCCGTCGTCGAAGTTACCCGTCCCCCCACAAAACCCCCACCCCCCACCACCGATGTGAACGTGTCACGGCTCCCCAACAGCTCGCACCTAAACCGTTCTCCGCAAACCGCTCTCGGCGTTAACGGCGCACATCACTCATTCACGGCCCCCTTCGACGAATCCGATTATATCCAATCACCGACGATGGAACATAAGCTCTCGGATTCAGACACTTCTCCTCCGTATTTATTTACCTTGCGTTCCTGGTTCAGTCGTGTTCCACACGCTATGAGGGGAGAGGGAGCTAATTAAAGGGGCGATGTGAAGCCATTTTTTTTTTTTTTTTTGTGCAACTGTGAGTAGCAGCACATGATCAATCACCACGCCTTTATTATTAAAGGGGTGTGTTTAATTTTGTTCCCCATAGCAGCTGTGTGTAAGATTAGTGGCTTACTGGGTGCAAAGAAAGAAGGAAAAAAAAACACCAGCGCAAAGATTTGAGTAGATCTAATTTTGTTCCTGAGTGTGTGTGTGTGTGTGTGTGTTTTAAAGAGAGAGATGAGTTGATTAATGTTGAAGAGTGTATGGATATCAAAGTGTGGTAAGTATGCTGTTTGCTGTTGTGTTTTTTTTTTTTTTTTTTTTTTTTTTTTTTTTTTTTTTTTTTTTTTTTTGTTTTTTTGGGGGTGTGGTGGGGTGTGTTTTGTGTGTATGTGTGTATGTGTATGTGTGTATGTGTGTATGTGTATGTGTGTGTGTGTATGTGTGTGTGTGTGTGTGTGTGTGTGTGTGTGTTGTGAAGGCTCGGCAGCCAAACTGGTTTAAATGGATTACAGCAGTGTATCATTGCCATTACACACACACACACTGCTTGGATAGGTCTGAAATGAATCGCATTTCATGCCTACAGAGGCAGTTTTCCTCTCCTCTTCCTCTCTCTCTCTTTCTCTCTTTCCTCTCCTCTCCTCTTCCTCTCTCTCTTTCTCTCTTTCCTCTCCTCTCCTCTTCCTCTCTCTCTTTCTCTCTCTCTCCTCCTCTTACCATTTCTCCTCTTCCTCACCTCTCCTTCTCTTCTCTTTCTCTCTTTCCCCACCTCTCCACTTCCTTACCTCTCCTCTCCTCTCACCTACCTCACCTCCTCTTCCTCTCTCCTTCTCCCTTCCTTCTCTCATTCCTTCTCCTCTTCCTCTCTACTCACTCTCTCCCCTTGCTCTCTTCTCCTCTCCTCCCTCTCCTCTCTTTCCCTCCTCTATCTCTTTCGCCTCCTCTCTTCTCCTCCTCTTCCTGTCTCTCTCTCTCTCTTGCTCGTCTCTTCCTCTCCTTCTTTCCTCCTCTCTCTCTCTCTGTTTTCTCTTCTCTGTTTTTTTTTTTTTTTTTCTCACTCTCTTTTCTCTTTCTCTCTCTGTCTCTCTCTCTCTATAATTTTCCCAGGTTTGTACATGGTGTCGTTGTCATGCTTTGAGTAAGACAGTATTTTGTTTTGGTTTGAAATGTCACTATAAATGCAAATGTTTGGCACCGTTTATTTTTTTGTTTGTTTTGTGTTGAGTTAAAAAGCCTTGGAGAACAAAAACAACAGGGTAATGCAATCCTTCATGCAAATGTAATCCTGACCCTGGAAAGATAAAGCTCTGCGCAGCGGAGAAATATAATCATTTGAACAATTGCCACTTAGGAAATGTTTAAACGTCAAAATATGACATTTTAATATGTTTATCTTGTAATGATGTCACGGCGGCTTAGCGGTTAGCACGTTCGCCTCGCACCTCCAGGGCCTACGGGGCCTAAGGGGCCTACGGGGTCGAGGTTTGATTCGCGCCTTCAGCCTGTGTGCGCACCCCGTGCCTTCGGGTTTCCTCCAGGTATTCTGGTTTCCTCCCCCAGCCCAAAGACATGTTGTAGATCAATCAGCATTCCCAAATTGTCTATAGTGTGTGAATAGGCGTGCGATCGTGCCCTGCGATGGGCTGGCACCCTGGTCAGGGTGTCCCCGCCTTGTACTCCCAGTTGTTTGGGATCGTCTCCAGGCTCCTCACGACCCCGTGTAGGAAAAGCAGTATGAAAAACGAATGGATGGAATAGATTTATTTTGTAATGACAACAAATCAAACCACTTCTGTGTCAATAGTAGATCTAGAGTGTGTGTGTATATATATAATACAAAAGTGTTTACAATGTAAATGCTGGACAGTGTGAATCAGTAGTGCATCAGTAGTGGATCAGTAGTGGATCGGTAGTGAGCCAGTAGTGGATCGGTAGTGGATCGGTAGTGGATCGGTAGTGAGTCAGTAGTGGATCAGTGGATCAGTAGTGAATCAGTAGTGAGTCAGTAGTGGATCAGTAGTGAATCAGTATTGGATCAGTTGTGGATCAGTAGTGGATCAGTGGATCAGTAGTGAATCAGTAGTGAGTCAGTAGTGGATCAGTAGTGAGTCAGTAGTGGATCAGTAGTGGATCAGTAGTGAGTCAGTAGTGGATCAGGAGTGAATCAGTGTAAATTAGTAGTGGATCAGTAGTGGATCAGTAGTGAGTGAGTAGTGAGTCAGTATTGGATTAGTGTAAATCAGTAGTGAGTGAGTAGTGAATCAGTAGTGGGTCAGTAGCGGATCAGTAATGGATCAGTAGTGAGTCAGTAGTGGATCAGTAGTGAGTCAGTAGTGGATCAGTAGTGAATCAGTAGTGAATCAGTGTAAATCAGTAGTGGATCAGTAGTGGACCAGTAGTGAGTCAGTAGTGGATCAGTAGTGAGTCAGTAGGGGATCAGTAGTGAGTCAGTAGTGGATCAGTGTAAATCAGTAGTGAGTCAGTAGTGGATTAGTGTAAATCAGTAGTGAGTCAGTAGTGAGTCAGTAGTGGATCAGTGTAAATCAGTAGTGAGTCAGTAGTGGATCAGTGTAAATCAGTAGTGAGTCAGTAGTGGATCAGAGTAAATCAGTAGTGAGTCAGTAGTGGATCAGTGTAAATCAGTAGTGGATCAATAGTGCACTACAGGCCGTTTCAGTATTATTCTTTCCAAATTCACGCAGGCCAAATAAATCAAGACCGCGTGCCCTGCATGCTCACAATGAATATTAAATGGAAATATCGCACTACACCTCAGAGAAGCTAAGTTCGGCAGCTTTTTGAATGGCAACATTTGAGACGCTTTTCTTTCTCTTTTTCTTTTTTTTTTTTTCTCTCTCTCTCTCTGAGACGAACCCCCCCCTTATATTTTCTCTTCTATCTCTCTCTCTGTCTTTCTCTCCTGCCTGCAATTTATACAGCGAAACAGTGTGTTAGTCTCCTTCACGTTATTGCTTCCTGCAAATGGTTAGTGTATACATCATTTCTCCAGGTGATGCCACAGTGCTGCTAAATATCTCGCTCTACCTTTCTCTCACACACCACCTCTCTGCTGTTTTTCCTCTCCCCTGCTGTCCTCCTGTTCTTTCCTCCTTTCTCAGCACTATATTCTCCCTGCTTGGTGATTATTTTGCTTCTTTCCCCCCCCCCCCCCTTATACTTATTATTAAACCTTCCCTTTATTAGTCCTCTCTAGAACGCACTGATATAACCAACATGCTAACATACAGTACTAACATCAAACAGCAAAAACACTACTGTAGATCATTAGTAGTCCTTAAGAAAAGCGTTTCATAAAACACACACACACACGCGCGCGCGCGCGCGCGCACACACACACACGCGCGCACACACAGATGTGGGAGAGGATATTAATCTCACTCAAAGATCAGCAGAACAGAAGCAGAATCTCTGGAGAGGTCATTAAGCCATGTGGACACAAAAAGCTGAACAGGGTGACCCTATGATATTACTCTCTCTCTCTCTCTCTCTCTCTCTCTCTCTCTCTCTCTCTCGCCCTCTCTTATTTTTTCTCTCTACCGCTTTTTTCCTTTGGTTCTCAGACATCTATAAACATGCACACGTACTCAAAGACACCATAAGGTCTTTGGGGAACCTCATTGTTATGTGCTCTAGTGTGTGCTGACCTTTGAACCCCAGTACGTCCGGTTAATTCCTGAGTCAAACAGCTGTCAGTCAGATACCAGAGCATTTAATAAGTCAGGATTGAGGTTGTTAAGTATGCATGGGCGTGTATGAATCTCTCTCTCTCTCTCTCTCTCTTTCTCCTCTTTCTTTCTGTGTTTTTTTTTGTGTGTGTGTGATGTATAACCATGCATTAGTGTGTGTAAGCATGTTTAGAGGACGTTTGCAAATGCGAAACCAGGGCTGAGCATGTCTGGTGAGCAACTCCACCCTCGAAGCTACTCGAACTACTACAACCGCTGTTCGATAGAGTGCGTTGCTCCTGCATTACTCTCTCATAAAGCGAACTAATAAGCATATGACACAGCACTTTTGTTAACGGGTCGCACTCGAACACAAGGGTGCGTGAGAGTTAAGTAATGTTTGGTTACGTAGGCTAGCCATTGAGTGAGTGTTTCATTCTCTGTATTTTCACCCGTGTCCACACATTTAACTTCAGACTTTAGCCATCACAAATCAGTCCATGCAGGATTCCGCGGAACGCGCGTTGTGACGGTGTCGCACGACGCGTCTCAGCCCAAATCTGCGGTGATTTTGAAAAATTACAATCTCCTCCGAATATGCGCTTGGAGCGTGCTTGGTTTCGCTGGAATTTCTGCGATCGCAAAATCGTGAAATATCGAAGGGACTGACGAATTCCCTCAGCACATTTCCCAGCACTGTGTACAGACTCTTAACGTGACTCTAATTGTTTTTATTCCATTTTCTTGCTCTCGACTCCGCCCCTGTTTCATTATTTGTGCGTCATCTGTGTTTAACTTTTCTCTACTTTATTCTATTGATACCCTCCTGTATGTTTGCAAAGTTTATACACACACACACACACACACACACATACACACATATATACATACAGTATCTCACAAAAAATGAGTACACCCCTCACATTTTTGTAAATATTTGATTGTCTTTTCATGTGACAACACTGAAGAAATGACACTTTGCTACAATGTAAAGTAGTGAGTGTACAGCTTGTGTAACAGTGTCAATTTGCTGTCCCTCGAAAATAACTCAACACACAGCCATTAATGTCTCAAAGTGCCATGTTGAACTTCCAGTGACCAGTATGAGGGAGTGTGAGAGCGATGACACCAAATTTAACACACCTGCTTCCCATTCACACCCGAGACCTTATAACACTAACAAGTCACATGACATCGCTGAGGGAAAATGGCTAATTGGACCCAATTTGGACATTTTCAATTAGGGGTGTACTCACTTTTGTTGCCAGCGGTTTAGACATTAATGGCTGAGTGTTGAGTTATTTTGAGGGGACAGCAAATTGACACTGTTACACAATCTGTACACTCACTACTTTACATTGTAGCAAAGTGTCATTTCTTCAGTGTTTCGCATGAAAATATATAATCCAATATTTACACAAATGTGAGGGGTGTACTCACTTTTGTGAGATACTGTATATCTATCTATCTATCTATCTATCTATCTATCTATCTATATATATATATATATATATATATATATATATATATATATATGTGTGTGTGTGTGTGTGTGTGTGTGTATATATGTGTGTGTTAGGGATGTCACGATACCAAAAATCTAGTAGTCGGTACCGATACCACCAAAAGTAAACCAATAATACTCAATACCAAAGTCGATACCACAGGGTGGTTTAAAAAAAGAAAAATATATATACTTTTTTAATAAAATTAAAAACTCCAGGAGGACATCATCCTCTGGCTGATACTGGCAAAAAGAGAAAGAGAGAGAGAATTTAGTTATCAGACACTGTGACAATGACTAATAACAGCTGCTAAGGTACACTCCTAAATGCACACACACACACACACACACACACCTTGTACTCTGAATGCAAGCATTAGTTTAAATCCACTGATATGGTGTCAGTCCAAAAAGATTCATTAAAAGCATGAACATGTGAATAATTATTAGTGACATGAGGCTACATGTTGCTGACAGGACACGGGCTGAATGACGATGCACGGTGGCCCATTACGAAGTAGTTTATAACATTGCAATGCGTTTGCGTCATTAACAAATAACTGGCTATCGCTAACATTGCATGGAGCATAACGTTCGCTGGTTTCACGGACACAATGCAGGTGCCTCAAACAAACAGAATATAGGACCGTCCTTCAGGTGTTTCACCAGATTCCAGATGTTTCCTCTCTTTGTTTGAAACGAATGATAGCATCGGTTGCACACCAGAAATAAGCTAAGCTAATCTTCTGTAGTTTACCCCGTGTGCTTGTAGGCGTTCTTCTTCTTCTTCACCACTCGTGGCCCGACTAAAACATTTGCGCGTATTTGCTGCCCCCTTCAGTTCCGGAGAAATTGCTACCTCGGAACCTTTACTAGAACAGTACTTACGCTACTGCAGATAAACAAGTACCGTCACATTTTAAGGATGTATCGGTTCTCGTGACATCCCTAGTGTGTGTGTGTGTATATATTTGTGTGTGTGTATATACATATATATATATGACTGGAATGATGCACGCACTTGCGCCCTGCATCTTAATGCACGCTGGAATAATACAGGAGCTTGTGTGCAAAGCTTAATAAACAAGCATACAAGCAGTGAAGCATTTTCTGACTGGATCTTAAACGTCTTTCTACGCTACGTTTGAGGGCACATTGTATAATTATACTGAATTTGTATATATATATGGTGCAACGACAGTGATTTGGACTAGGAACTAGAAGATCATGTGGTATCATGGGAATCCGATAGAGAAGAGATTGCTGGATTCAGTTCGCTGGCCGTGTGCTAGAAGAGTGCAAGTGAGAAACTTCAGCAGACACTCAGCTACGCTAGCCTATTATTTTTAAAGATTTCTGAGCCGTAGAAGAGTCCGAGACATAAATCAAGATGCCCGTGCGATTGCGTTTGATCAATCATTGGTCTCTGAACTGTTTTTTTTTTTTTTTGTTTGTTTTTTATGTTTTTACCTCCACCCTTACTTCTCGGCTCAGCTCGCGTGGTACCTGCCTGAGAATTGTAACTAAATTCAGCATGGGTATTCAAGTACGGCTTGGCTTGTGTGGCGATGGAAATAGCGACAAGATGGAAGATCATGGGTAATTCGCTGGGCTAAGCCATGCCTCAGTGTCCAGTGGTAAAGCATTATTATTCTACTCCGCAAGGCCTTCTCTCTCTCTCTTTTTTTCTTTTTTTTTTTTTTTTTTTCCTCAGGCTTTTTTTTTTTTTTTTTTTTTTTTTTTTTTTTTTTTTTTTCTTTTCTCTCTCTCTATTTCTCTCTCGCTCTGGCCCAAATCATGTTTAGCTAGATGAACACGTTTAAACCTATTACATGTAATAACATGAAAATAGATAACTAAAACACATCTACTGTGGGAAGTGGTAGCTCAGTGGTTAGGACTTCTGATCGGAGAGGGCGTGAGTTCAAATCTCAGCAACGCCAACCTGCCACAGTTGGGCCCTTGAGCAAGGCCCTTAACTGCTCAGTTGTATAAAAAATAAGATAATTCGCTCTGGATAAGGTCGTCTGCCAAATGGTGTAAATGTAAATGTAAATGTAATTCACTGCCACGTGACTTCCTGTTCAGTATTGGCGCTGGACGGTTAGTAGTGGGAGGTATATGATCTGGATTGAGTGCATTCTGTTAAACAATGCACCATGTTGAACAAAGCACCATGTTTCACATAATCCACTCAATATGATGCAAAATAGGACAGTTGCACAGCATTGGATCTGCCTGCTATGATGCGGATTAAAAACAAACCCCGGCGAAATGATCCGAGAGCACCAAGAGTCCACTCGTGCTGTCTTTATTTCCTGCTCGGGGAAAGCTGACGCTGATCCAGATCCAGTCGCAGCCAGAACGAGGGTAAAATGTGTTCGGTAATGTAAGCTGGCAGCGCGCTTTAAGTCAAATTATTTCAGCTAATGGAGCTTTTAGCCGTGGACGCGGCCTGTCTCATCGCGTCGAGTCAGATCTGATGCAAAAGGCCACGGAGAGGGCGACGCTTTTCGCTCCGCGTAACAGGAGTACAGCTAGGTTAAACGGGAAGTTTAACAAGATTACTGAGGATCTGAAAGACAGTCCTCACTAACTGTTGTTCTATTCTAGTCCGTTCTCAGTCAAACACTGTTGTTTCCCTGTTGTTGTAGTTGTTTTTAAAAAAAAAAAAAAAAGTAAGGAACTTTTATACATAAGATAGAGTCGTGTGATAGAGTTTGCGCAGGCACCGCAGCGTAGTGACGTGTAGTCGTGTTATCGATTTCAGCCGAAAGGACACTCGATGACATCGGGACGGACGCCATACCCGTAGCATTCGAAGACCGTGGAGTGTTTTGTGCATGAGAACAGCTCTGGCATGAGAGTGTGTGTCTATCCAAAGCCACCTGCTTTCATTAACCATAAACCATAAGACATATTTGCTTACTTACATCAGCATCTCTCTCTCTCTCTCTCTCTCTCTCTCTCTCACTGTGAGTGGAAGAAAGTGCTTCCATTACATTTTACTGGAAGTGTGTATAAACCACAGCCGGTTGTTTCCTCAATAAGTGTCTAATGCAAGCACACACATTAGGACTTTATTTACTGTCCCTTCTTTCTCTCTCTCTCTCTCGCTCTCTCTTAAGCAACTCCACTCCGGCCATCACACACAGCCTCTGCACACTTTTGTGTGTTCCTCAGCTCACACACACACACACACACCACACACACACACACACACCACCTTCAGGTCTTCAGCTCATTACCGTCTTGATTCAGGTGTCTTACAACAGGAACACACGTCAGACGACTAAACTCTGGAGGAAGTGAGGTCATTAACGAGGTATTAGCTAGAGAGATACAGAGAGTGTGTGTGAGGTTATCACCCGAATAAATAAATCGTGAATAGAAAAAACAAGCAAGCGGACATGGCGGGAAACAAGTCGGAGCGAGATGATTAAAATGGAGCCTGTGATGTGTCACATCCCTGAACCTCTGCCAGTGGGGTATACACACACACACACACACACACACACACACACATGCTCACACTGGCAGCAGTTCGTTCTGATTAGCACAGGGTCTGCACTGAAATCGTTCCCACCTGGGATGTTATTCTGGACCATTTCTCCTGCCTGGTCTTTCTCTCGCGTTCTCTCATCGGGGGAAAAAAAAACACATTAAAACAGATTTTCAGTGACAAGCAGAACTTAAAATGTACTCATTAGTGCTAAAGCACTGCTTCTTCCTGTCTGAAGTGTGCAAAAGGCCAAAAAAAAAAGTACTAAAAGTATGATGTTAACTGTAAATTTGATCTTCTTTTGTGCCCCCAAACTACTTCGAACGTTTTTTTAGCTGTTGACTGCGCTGTTCGAGCATGTTTAGCGTCTTTATTTCTCGACTTAAACTTCAAGGAACGTTTCGAGTCGTTCTAAAGTTTCAGGAGACGATGGTGTCATCTGTGAGGTCTCTGTCGCTGGGACGCTGTTGGAGTCGATCTGAAACACTCGTCAGTGCCATTGTGGTGTGTATTCAGGACTACCGTGTATTCCAAGGAACTCGTTTGTTCTTACACGATGCAGAAGGTCAGTGTGTCCCTGCACTATATGTAATCAAATTCCTCGTGACGTTTAATGATGTTCTTATCGGGGACACTATAAGGGGAACTTTTGGGGGGAAAAAGAAATGCATTCGCCTCCACCGTAACGTAAAGAAACTCGTTTTCAGCTTTACGGAAATATTTAAACACAGGATAGAGATTTTAAGTGTGTGGATTTCGACGTCGGTGAGGAAAAACTCCCTAAGATGTTATGAGGAAGAAACCTTGAGAGGAACCAGACTCAGAAGGGAACCCATCGTCATCTGGGTAACGACGGATATAGGAGACTCGAGGGCAAAATTCTACGTGGTAATTTCAGTCCTGATGCCATAGTAGCGGCCGTAGTCCCAGCAACCACAGCGAGAAGGGGGAGGAAACCGGAAACACCCGCAACACACACAGGGCAGCGACGGGAATCGAACCCCTAACCCTGGAGGTGTGATGCGAACGTGCTCGCTGACCACTAATCCACCGTGCGCCCGTGTCATGACCGCCCCTCCCCACCCCGACGAAGCCAACGAGACCAGTATGGCTAGTTGTTTGAAATAACGTATAAGAGATTTAGCGTGATGTGAATAAAAACGATGAAATGATTTCTGTGTTTGAAAAAAAGAAAAGAAACAACGAAAGCACTACAGCCTTAAGTTTCGATCTGTGGTCTCTCTCTGCACGTCTCTCAGAGCTCTAGAGCTGACGCTTCACACCCTCTTCCCTTAACGCAGCGTTTCGGTTTGGGAGTGAGCCCCGGTTGGCTTGGCGTTGATAGCTCTTGGCTCAGTGAGGGTTACACCAGTGAAGCTGTGCTTAAATTAATCGAGTCGCTTCTCTTCTACGGGTGCTGTGGCACCGTTACAGACGGCAGTGTGTGTGTGTGTATGTGTTTCCAAAAGTGGGTATGTGATGTTTTGGAATGTAGAGGATGATGATGGTGGGTGTGTGTGAGAGAGAGAGAGAGAGAGAGACTTTCTTTCTCCTCTCTTTCCTTCCCTTCTATCCAACCGTAATGAGACAAGATTGACTCTTACCAATCATGTCCTAAATAAACAAGCAATAAAGAAAACGTCGCTCATATCGAAACAAATAAAACGACATTGCAGGGTCTAGTGCATTAATGAGACAGCTGCATTCATCAATCATCGATCAGCACAGAGCGAGAGAGGGAGGGAGGGAGGGAGAAAGAGGGAGGGAGAGCTGTCATTGATCACTCTGTAGTGTAAAATAGCAGGATTAATCAAGGAGAGAGACGTGAGGAGGGGAGAAGTGAGAAGGTCGGTGTGCTCATGGCCTAATATAGATAAATTATGAGGAGAAACAGACTGAAAGACAAACAGAGAGACAGATGGAGGGATAGACAATTAAGAGATATTCAGGTGGAACTGAACAGCTGTTCTGTATCCACACCAGAACTCGGATTAAGCCAGGTGTGAATACGTGTGTGTGTGTGTGTGTGTGTGCGTGTGTGCGTGTGTGTGCTGCTAATAACAAGCACTCCGCTCTCGCTCTGCATGCTCGGTTGAGTTTAGCTAACGATTATTATTCTTAACTTCATTAAGAATGCGACAAAAATGGTCAACGGTGTCGTACGTAGGCCCGTGGACTTGCACTTGGGGGCGGAGCTTATTTCATTCACCCGCTGTCGAAACGCTCGCCATCTCAAAACTATCTAAAAAAAAACAAAACAAAAAAAAAAAACCCACGGAAATCCCTTTTCTATCACAGAACTCGAAACGTACCTGTATAACGGCACGGTGGTGCTTGAAAGTTTGTGCACCCTCTAGTGTTTTCTGCGGAAATATGCCCGAAACTAAAGAGTACCCGGGATTAGAATCCGCGTGTACGGAATCGAAGCGTGTTGAAACGAGTATCCCAAAGGTACCCGGTGGTGTACTGTTTCCGGTAGGTTTTGGAAGAGTGTGTAACCAGGAAGTAATGGTGGCAAACTCCTTTCACATTCATTTCACACAATGAAAATAAACACAGCTGTAATAATGATAATGAGTCTTTATTGATCACATATACATTACAGCACAGTGAAATTCTTTTCTTCGCATGTCCCAGCATGTCAGGAAGTGATAGCCATGATACAGCGCCCCCTGGAGCAGAGAGGGTCAAAGGCTCAACAGTGGCTGTTTAACAGCGCTGGATCTTGAACCCTCGACCTTCCGATCAGTAACCCAGAGCCCTAACCGCCAAGCCTCCACGGCCCCTAATCTTAATTTGTCCTTTAGCTCAGGTCTTTTTTATAACCTTTACTCCTTTGTTAAACGTGGAGATTAGGCTGATCATTGTACGTGTGTATCGGACCGTCCAACGAACAAAAGCGTATCGTTTATTAAAGTGGATACAGTGTCGCCTCGTCTTGCATTTAAACACGTGACGACGACAACCCTGGGAATTAAAGCATGTTCATTTACTTTCTGTCACATATGCAAGCTGTAGAAATGACTACGCACACACACACACACACACACACACACACACACACAATACACATCTTTATCTTCTACTGGTATGTAAACACTCTATTAAGGCTGTTATTTTGGTGAAGAGGAATGTGATTCTCACAATCGGCCGTCCAAGCCTCCTATCAAATTGACTAAGTGGAAATATTTGTTTGAATCTCTCTCTCTCTCTCTCTCTCTCTGAACATGTCCCGTCACTTCCTCATCTCGCTCACGTACTCAGAAGCCTCCCGAAATATATTTTTTTTGCTTTAAATATATTTTTCCACAGTAGGCTTTTATCCCTGTGTCTCAAATAAGCCCAGCTATAATCCTCCAAAGCAGCATGACGCAAAACATACCTGAGCAAACGAACCCAGAGGAGAGCGCTAAACCCCGGATCATTTTCTTTCTCTCTGCATTCATTACAGCAGCTTCACACTGTTTCCCACACTCTCTCACAGTGGACTCTTTAAGACCTTCATTTCACTGAGCTTCTGCTTGAGAGAGAGAATAACAGCGTGCGTTTGTGCGTGTGTGTGTGCGTGCGCGTGCCTGTGCGTGTGTGAGTGTAGTTGCACATTCCAAAGAGGAAATGATTGTAATTGTTTTCTTTGTCCTTACGGCTTAAAGTCAGTGTGCGCCTCCAGAGATAGCGAGTGATCTCGAGAACGTATAAATGCTCCAATCGCGTCTTGCTATTCTGACCTCTGACCTACGGCGTCCCAGACATTTCACACTAAGTTGTTGCTCTTCGTTTTCCACTTTCCGTATTTGGTGACAGATTTCCTGTTCTCGTTAACTCTTTCTCTCACTCTCTCGCTCTGTCGATCGATTCTTTCCGTACTTGTGTTGGGTTTCTGGTTGTGACCCTGTCGATGTGTTGCGTTAAGGATGACCCCAGTGTGATTTCGTCAGAGGGTGGCGTCTCATTCAGCTCCCTCGCCCCCTAGGTGGTGAAACAGTATACCGTGTACAGGAGATGGGGCATTTGTATGGACCCAGGGTCACGACACATCAGGACACCTGTGACTCAGTTTACGGCAACATGACGAAGTACTGGCGTTGTAAAACTGGCATTTATCAACAGCAGCAAGGACTGATATCGTTCTGACATTATACTGTAACGGTGGTACACACAAACAAATAAATAAATAAACTTTAAACACACACTCACGCTTTTTTTTTCCTCGACGTTTCGAATATTCGGGCGCCAGACAGGTGTTTAACTGTCAGAGAGATTTACATATTCGACCCGGATAGATAAAATAAAATAAACCACCCGAACGCGCACCAAAAAAAAAAGCTCAGAACAACATTAGAGACTGTTTGCAATTTTCTTTGTCTTTGTAATGATTTATTACGGTACTTTTTAAAAAAACTTTCGCACTACAGTTCAAGTGGCGAGAGAGAGAGAAACACGAACACTTCGTTTAACATAGAAGCTCATTCACATAACGCAGTGTCGAGTAAACAAAGTCTGGTCGCCTAGCGACAGAGCTTCCACTCGGCTGATTCTCAGCGTGCGTGAAATAACAAATAACAAGAAAAAATATTAAGGAATCATGAACTCTGGAACCTGGGATGTGTCAAAACTGTTCGAAATAGCTCTCCAATTTTTTATCATCAAAAACTCATCGCACACTGTAACCTGGTGCAGAATGTGCAGTAGCGGATGAGTACGTGTGTCAACGCATGTGAAGACACTGACCAAGCTGGCGGTACGGGTGGCTGAGAGCGACTCGGGCATCTGGGCGTAGTCCGCCCGTTTCGCTGGTTCAATTTGAACTTCTCCACGAAGCCACCGGTTTTGGGAGTACAGTGCGAAGCTCCAGTTCAGTCTTGACTGAAGAGTAGGCTAGCGTAGATCTCTAGCGTAGATCTCTAGCGCAGATTGCTAGCGCAGATGTCTAGCGTAGATCGCTAGCGCAGATGTCTAGCGCAGATCTCTAGCGCAGATCGCTAGCGTAGATCTCTAGCGTAGATCTCTAGCGTAGATCTCTAGCGTAGATCGCTAGCGCAGATGTCTAGCGCAGATCTCTAGCGCAGATCGCTAGCGTAGATCTCTAGCGTAGATCTCTTGCGTAGATCGCTAGCGCAGATCTCTAGCGCAGATCGCTAGCGTAGATCTCTAGCGTAGATCTCTAGCGTAGATCTCTAGCGTAGATCGCTAGCGCAGATGTCTAGCGTAGATCGTTAGCGTAGATCGCTAGCGTAGATCTCTAGCGTAGATCGCTAGCGCAGATGTCTAGCGTAGATTCTCTAGCTTAGATGGCTAGCGTAGATCTCTAGCGTAGATCGCTAACGTAGATCGCTAGCGTAGATCGCTAGCGTAGATCTCTAGCGTAGATCTGTTGCGTAGATCGCTAGCGTAGACTGACGTCTCTAGCGTAGACTGAAGGTCCCTTTCCAGAACCTTCACACATACCGTTCCCCAGTGGTGGAATGCTCTTCCGATCTCAATCCGGACTGCAGAGTCTCTCACTATCTTCAAAAAACAGCTAAAGACCCACCTCTTCCGTGAACACCTAACCAACTCCTAAAAAAAAACAAAAAAAAAAAACACAGACAATGCACTTACACCTCTACTCTGTGCACTTTGCTTCCTCTGGTATTCAATTAATGGATCTTGTACAGTAGCACTACTTGTATTGTTCCCTACTTGATATATCGCTTTGCTTATTTGTAAGTCGCTTTGGATAAAAGCGTCTGCTAAATGAATAAATGTAAATTTAATGTAAATGTAGACTAACCAGAAAGCACCAGATCCTCTCAAAGTTTCCCGGAAAGGCACACTCGCAGAATAACCCACTTACAAGGACCGTGTGCGAAAAAGGACGTAACGTTTCTGGTCAGGTGAACACGCCCATTCCATCTCTAAACCCCAACCCTATATATATGCACAAGCTACTTTCAAGTTCTCTGAGAGTTTGTCCTCCCTTTTTTTTTTTTCTTCCGAGCTAAGAGGCTTCAGATAATATGATATCGTTTCGTGTAAGGGAATATAATGAAGACTGTGGGAGACTGTAAAGATTTTCAGATTTAGACCTTAAAATGGCCGACTCCGATCAGTTCCCTGACTAGTGAACCAGGGAGCCGATTGAGACGCACCTAGAGTGTGTTTTGACGCAAACCTGGCACCACAAAGCCATTATTTAGCACGCTGGCTCGCTAACGAGACGCAGGGCTGAACGGTCAATTGCATGTTAATCGTTCTCACTGTGAGTTTTTTGCAACGGGAATACTGTACATGGTAGAGGGCTGTGATAAAAGAACGGCTTACAAAGTCGGCATGGCTCTATTAAGCATGTTTGGGGTAGGACTGCCGAGCTAAAACACACACGAATGTAACAAGTCGAACGGACTTTATTAGCTATTAGCTGGTGTGGAGTGAGACGTTGAGCTCTGCAGCTCTGCTCTACTGTCCAGTGTCAGAGCTGCTTATCTGGAGCAGTGGGTCTGGAGTGAACATGATCAGAACAGAAAGTACGCAATAAAGAAAGAGAACAGGAAGCTGCGACCAAGTATAAAAAACAACAACTGAACACACAGACTGGAGGGCTGAATGTGGGAAGCCATACGGGTAGGAGTAAGAGGAGAACTTTTCAACATGATTTTGATTATAAAAATGCAGTCTCTTCCTCCCCAATAAAACTCTCCGATATTCATCGACACTGCCTGGAAACCCCGCCCCCTTACCAGTGACAGCGACTCTATCAACGAATGTTTGACTTTAATATCTAACAGACATTAGTCACCAGTTCAATTTATTACGGAATTCAGCTGAAAGTGTTCCAAAAAAAGGGTGAAACCATTTTTTTTTTTTTTTTTTGGACCTAAAAAGTGATGAATCAGATAATTAGTCAGTACTAAGTATTCAGTATACACACTCACACACCCATTCATACACTACGGACACTTTAGACACGCCAATCAGCCTACCATGCATGTCTTTGGACTGGGGGAGGAAACCGGAGTACCCGGAGGAAACCCCCGCAGCACGGGAAGAACACGCAAACAGCGCACACACATGGCCCCGGCGGGAATCGAACCCGGACCCTGGAGGTGTGAGGCGAACGTGCTAACCACTAAGCGCCCCTATTATTATTATTATTATTATTATTATTATTATTATTATTATTATTATTATCAAGTCTAACTTTTTTATGCTACTGTCATTTTACGTCAACGCTATTTTAAGGACAACCCTGGCTCTCGCCACAAGTCGTGTGAGTTCTTAGGTTTCCAGCCGAATTTGGCAATATTTAATTTCTTTATTCTTTTTTTTGTGGCTGAGGACAGAGCAGGTGTGTCCATCTCTCGCTGCGCCTGACGGGAGATCCACCGAGTTGGCAGCGGTGCCACTTAAACCTCTGTGTAACGTGAAGATGATAACACAGACTAATGTTGCTCTTTCTGACGCCAGCCAGGACGATTAAACACAACAAGACAAATACAGCAGATGGTCGTATGATACAGTCTGCTATCTCTCTCTCTCTCTCTCTCTCTCTTTCTCTGAGTAGGTAACTGCTTATGAAATGATTGGATTGATTATGGTTATTGGTTATAGATGTTTTATTATCAGGTATTCCACAGTAATCGCAGTGATCAGTCATCCATAGCATGCGTCAAAAAACGGAGAATAACGTATAACAGGGAAAAAAAAAATGGAAATAATCCTACTTATCGTCGTGTATGACGGATCCCTCGGGAGAATCCACTGCAGATTTATTTAAAAAAAAAATTCTTAGAACTTTTCTAAAGAAGAAATTGATACGGCGTGAATCAGTGTCTGATCTCGCCGCGTTTTAGAAACGAAAGCGGTCGGGGAAACTACCGAGTTTCTTTAATCAAAAACCACAGGCAGCCTTTCCATGCGCAATAAGTCTCAGTGTGTAAACACACACAGGGGCGTTTTATGAGCTTTTCTACCCCTAAGCGTCAATGTCATTAAGTTTTTATTGGTGTTATATTCGGTGGTCCGTCTAACTCATAGTCGGGGCGCGTAGTACCGTAGGTCCGAGCACTAGGACGAGCATCTCGAAACAAAACAAGGCAGAAATCTGATATTCAGAGAGACGTTCTGCGTTTGTGGAAGAACGAAGGTAAAAACGCCCGAAGAACAAAACAGATCGAGTCTTGTGTGTATTTCAAACCCGTCAGTCTGTCTTCCTCGTTTAATTTGGGACTGTCACTCAAGCTGATGTCGACGTCCCTCAGCGCAGCACCGGACGTCTGACGCTCACAGCTTCATTTGGAAATGATACTAATTAAGATGTGAGAATCGCACCGCTACCAGAGAGAGATTTTGCACGCTGTGCTGATGCAGCAAGTCGAAATAGCTAGCGTATACAGTACGTGTATCGTTTTAGCGACAAGTCATCGCGAGAGTCCTCTTTCTCGTTTCACTCGTGAGCCGAGCAAAATGCGATCACGCGCGCCGCTCGAACCGTGAAGACGCGTTCCGAAGCGTTACCAAGAGTCCCGTTAAAGTAGGCCGCGTTTATATCAAGAGCGGACGTGCTATTTGAGTCTTTTCTTTCTTTCGCTATCCTGACATGCTGCACTAGCGCAAGAGTTCAGCAGTAAAAATAGAGAAATTTCACCAGCTATCCACCCCCGCTAGTCCTTCGAGGAACATCGAGTGAGTCCGACAACAGAAAACGGAAAGAAAACGAACACGGAACTAGTGTTGCGGTAAATAACAAGGAACGAAACGAACAAACAAAACGGCTAATTTGTAATCATTGGATTTTTTTGCTACACCGCGAATAACAGGGGTAGGGAGATATTTCTCTGTGTGCGCCGAGAGCGATGCCGCGGGTTCCTAGCTGTGTGAAGTCGGATTCGGAGCTCTCGCCTGCATGAAATCAAAGCGTCGTCCAATGCCGGATGTGGCAGGGGAAATGAGACGCGCCCCTTTCAAAACACACCTCCTGACTGAAATCTGTGTCAAGAAACGCAAGCTCTCTCTCCATTCCCACTAGACTGGCAAGTCAGTACAAGGTTTATTTCTTTGGTTTTCCGTCGTCAGTAATGTCACACACGCAATATGTTACTCATACGTGATAAAAAAAAAAACATTTAAAAATGGCCAAATGTTCAAATAACAGTCCTAAATTTGTAATCTGGAATCTCACTAAGGTTGTAAACTGACACATAGAGTATGTGAAGGTGTCCTATATGTGAACGTCTGTGTGTTTTCTCGCTCTGTGTGTGTGTGTGTGTGTCAGATTTGCTTTATTATCTTAAGCACTAGAGTTAATACACTGCTAGTCTCAATTTCTGACAGTGACATGGCATCGCGATCAGGCCTCCCGTTCCGGGGAATACACACGGCCGCGATACAAGTCGGTTATTTTCTCGTAATAAATCAAATAACAACAGAGACATGACAGGGTTGCGTCGTCACTTTGCACGTGATATGTGCAATTAATCAGAACTAAAAAAAAAACAGGCCCTTTCACACCAACACACACACACAGAGCAGTGTAATAGTGTTGCGTTGCTCTGTCATGCGGATCAGTGTTAACAGCTGACCGCCGTGTTCCTGCCGTAGATACTTCACTGCATGCTAATGAATACACACACACACACACACACACACACACACACATACACGCACTCCCTTGCAGCTTAGCACTATTTATATTTATTAACAAATGATTAACTCGGACACGATCGGATAAGGGAGGCAGAGAGACCGAGAGAAAGACAGAAGGTGGCGTAATCAACATGCTCACTCCCACACGGGCTGTCAATCATACGACAGGACGTTCGTTTACCCAGAGCGACACTGAAACGCGACATGTCCTAGCTGAAAAGAATACCGGAAACATCATTCCCTACCGTAGACGAAAATAAGCGGCAGGACGGAAAAACTCAGCTCGCTGTTTAACGGTCCAAGTACAGACAGGCAGGGTCATCAGAGGAACGTCCATAATCATAAAGAAGAACTCGGACACGGGTAACGAGGAACGCTGAACAAAAAAACAATGACTAGACTTTGCGAAGCAAGAACGAGAGAAGAAAATATACTGTATGTAGGCAAACTGATCAGGACCTAACGTAAAACAGGTGAACACAGTCAGGTAGTAAACAGTCGATGAAACGGGTGGGTTGGGGGTAGAAAGAGAAGCAGAAAACGACAAGCCGTAGACTTAAATTACACATCCCATTGTTCTGTTGTTGCCCTGCTGGCTCCGACTACCAAGCCTGTGGGGCATGGGTTCAGCCTTGTAGTCAGGTTACAGGAAACGATCCGCTGTGAAATCGTAGAGGTATTTCACGCCTCGTGTCCGTCCACTTTACTCACCGCAGAAGTCACAATACCATACATACTGTATTTTACGCAGTATTACGAAAAAAACAAAAACAACAAATCACAAGAAGCAACCCGCAGGTGAAGTAGTCTGTTATTTCCGAGTTTCTATGGGGCACATTGGAATTGATTGCGCCTCAATCAGCCGGAACCGCAGGGCATTTGACTGGTTAAAGGACTGAAAGATTTTATTTTTTTCAAAGGTTACTCCAATTCTCTAGGAGTAACCGTCCTGATTCTGTGACTCGAACGCTCGCCCGTCGGTCCGCTAAGTGAAAATGAGAAATTATTTTTAACACTTTGTTCCGCTTCGCCTATAGATGTGAGGACATCTCTCACTCATTATCGCGGTGCACTTTGCAGCCTTGCAGCACGTTCTAGATTTCATTAAACGCCAGCTTTAATTAGGAAGGTGTCGAAATGTAATTAACGGAAGGATGGGTCTCTGTCGGTACAATTCCGGGGTCTTCTCCAACAACTGAGGAAGTGTGCCGGGTCAGCAGAGAGAGAGAGAGAGAGGGAAAGAGAGAGAGAGAGAGCGGGAGGAGAGAGGGAAAGAGAGAGAGAGAGGGAAAGAGAGAGGGGAGAGGGAAAGAGAGAGGGGAAGGGAGAGAGAGATAGAGAGAGAGAGGGAAAGAGAGAGGGGGGAGGGAAAGAGAGAGGGAAAGAGAGAGAGAGAGAGCGGGAGGAGAGAGGGAAAGAGAGAGAGAGAGGGAAAGAGAGAGGGGAGAGGGAAAGAGAGAGGGTAGAGGGAAAGAGAGAGGGGAGAGGGAAAGAGAGGGGAGAGGGAAAGAGAGAGGGGGAAGGGAGAGAGGGAAAGAGAGAGGGGAGAGGGAAAGAGAGAGGGGAAGGGAGAGAGAGATATAGAGAGAGAGGGAAAGAGAGAGGGGAGAGGGAAAGAGAGAGGGGAAGGGAGAGAGGGAAAGAGAGAGGGAAGGGAGAGAGTATAGAGAGAGAGGGAAAGAGAGAGGGGAGAGGGAAAGAGAGAGGGAAGGGAGAGAGGGAAAGAGAGGGAGAGGGAAAGAGAGAGTGGAAGGGAGAGAGAGATATAGAGAGAGAGGGAAAGAGAGGGGGGAGGGAAGAGAGAGGGGAAGGGAGAGAGATAGAGAGAGAGAGGGAGAGAGAGGGGAAGGGAGAGAGACAGAAAGAGAGGGAAAGAGAGGGGAGAGGGAAAGAGAGAGGGGAAGGGAGAGAGAGATATAGAGAGAGAGGGAAAGAGAGAGGGGAGAGGGAAAGAGAGAGGGGAAGGGAGAGAGAGATAGAGAGAGAGAGGGAAAGAGAGAGGGGAGAGGGAAAGAGAGAGGGAAAGAGAGAGAGAGAGCGAGGAGAGAGGGAAAGAGAGAGAGAGAGGGGAAGGGAGAGAGACAGAGAGAGAGGGAAAGAGAGAGGGGAGAGGGAAAGAGAGAGGGGAAGGGAGAGAGAGATAGAGAGAGAGAGGGAAAGAGAGAGGGGAGAGGGAAAGAGAGAGGGATAGAGAGAGAGAGGGATAGAGAGAGGGGAAGGGCAAGAGAGATAGAGAGAGAGAGGGAAAGAGAGAGGGGAGAGGGAAAGAGAGAGGGAAAGGGAGAGAGGGATAGAGAGAAAGAGAGAGAGAGGGAAAGAGAGGGGAGAGGGAAAGAGAGAGAGGGAAAGTGAGAGAGAGGGAGGAGAGAGAGTTATGCTTCTCTCTTTCTGTGTCATGCCCCAATCTTAGAGTTTGCCATCTATCTTCTGCCCTGCTGTCAAAATCCCTGACTAAGAGAGAGGGAGGGAGAGATGGAGGGAGAGAGCGCAAGAGAGAGAGAAAGACGGAGAGAAATTGTTCTTTCAGCCTTTTTTGAAAGTATTCTGGAAGATCATTTGATGTTAAACAAAAATAGCTTCTTCCTCTCCTACTCTCTCTCCCTCTCTCTCTCTATCTGTCCATCTCTGTGTTTGTGTGTATGCATGTATATGTATGTGTGTGTGAATATGTGTATGTGTGTATATGTATATGTATGCGTGTGTATATGTATATTTATATGTGTGTGTGTGTATTTGTGTGTATTTGTGTGTGTGTGTGTGTGTGTGTGTGTGTGTGTGTGTGTGTGTGTGTGTGTGTGTGTGTGTGTGTGTGTGTGCTGTGGCTAAGAAACACTTTGCACCTGCTCCTGTGCTCACACCTGCTTGTCCTTGGCAACTTTTTCATGTTTCCGTTTCTCTGCTACGAACCGAGCCGATTTTATTCATTACCTCATCACACATACACACTTTTGACATGAGCTAATATAAAATTCTGTTAAGGCTTGTGCCTCATCACACACACACACACACACACACACACACACACACACACACAATACGCACCTGCAGCCAATCAGACCATACCTCATGCATGGAAAAAGGAGAGACTGACATCGTCCATGTGCTAGAAGAAACTCGTGTGTGTGTGTGTGTGATTGCATAGTTTGGATAGTGAGACATGTTTATTGCGTGTCACGTTTGGAGAAAATGTGTTTCACGATATGAACATCTCAAAAAGAAAAATGAACGGGATCGAGAGATGTTGTTTTGTTTTTTTTTAAACGAGTTTTAGCGTGGACTTTTTCTTTTTCTCAATATAATTTGCGCCATTGTGTGTGCTACCTGCTCTAAAGGTTATCTCCCAGCTCCGCAGACCGGAATGCAGAAAGAGAAAGCGCCAGAAAACAAGAGAGTGGACATGTTGATAAAGGAAACAAATAAAGAGGGGGGGATGGGAGGAGCTAATAGAGAAATATCTAGAAAGACAGGGAAGACAAGTTGATGGAGATGGAGGGCCGAGAAGAAAGACGAGAAACAAACCCCCCGACAGAAACCCTCAGCGAATTTGCAGTGGTTTTAATGGGAATTGTATTTGTTCGGGTAAATCGGTGCCTCATATTGTTGGTATGTCGTGAATACCAGTAAGGACCAGTAATGTTTTTAATGGTTAGCTGATGGTTTGTAATGGTGTTTATAGTGGAAAGCATTAGAATGTTCTTTTTTTCAGCAGGGCAGGTAGACTGAGACAAAGTCAAGTGAATGTGTGTGTGTGTGTGTGTGTGTGTGTGTGTGTGTGTGTGTGTGTGTGTGTGTGTGTGTGTGTGTATGTGGACCACAGCTGCAACTGCACTGCACTTTCACAGCTGAGTGTTTGTCAGGTAAGCAGAGTTTCACGAGCCCGGTGGAGATACATGCTCGCTGAGTCTGTTTGATCTCTCTCTCTCTCTCCCTCTCTCTCTCTCTCTTTCCTCTTCTTCTTCTTCTTCTTCTCATGTCCTGTCAGTATGCGTATTCTGCGTTGTGATTGGTCGGATCGGTCACGCGTTCGTTATTTCTGGTCCGTCTGCACTTTCCCACCAGTCCATAGGTTGCGGTTAGAAAGTGGTGGCCAATACGATTCCACTTTCCATTCCAGCCAGCAGTAAAGGCTCGCTTCGGTACAATCCGTTGCTAATTAGCGTCTGTTGGAATTTTTTTCTCTTTTCTTCGGGCTCGAGGTCGAACCCATCGACCTTCGAAACGACTGTAGAGTCTGCTGTTGAAGTTCCAGCCGAAAAGGTGACTTCACATAGAGCATGGATCTCCAATTCTTAAAAGCTTGTTTATTTTAATGCGTACACCTCTTGCCTCATAATGACCGTGTAACTGTACACTCAGCAAATGGAAGCCTTGTTACCGCGGAAACACACGGACACACACTCACCTACACGCGCAGACTGTTGCGCTTTACATAAATTCTCTGTGCTAATGTAAACAAATTTCAGCAGAATTATGGGTTAGGAAAAGCCAGTGCATTAAGCTTCATCACACACACACACGCACACACACACGCACACACAAGCACAATCACTCCTAATTAACTGGATTGATTGTTTGGAGAGCTGGGACAGCTGACACAGACATAAATGTGCACACACACACACACACACACACACACACACACACACACACACAACCATGCACAAGAGAGGACTTTGAGAGATTGTTCTGGAAGTGTCACACACACTTTTGGCCACACTTGCCGTCGGTATTCCGATGTGGTTTGTCTCACCGTGTCTTCCATGCATAATGGATTACCTGGCATACATGCTAATGCTACAGGTTTAGCGTATCCACGGCGCATTGTTCAGAAGGTCAACGGCATCAGGCTCTCACTTCTGATATAGCTGTTAGCTCACGATAAGGCTGACAAGTCATAGTTTGTTTAAAAAAATGAAATGGTACATACAGAACCTGCTAAAAAAATTTTTTTTCGAATATCGTGGAAAAGTTCCCGTAATTTAATTCAAAAAGTGGAACTTTCATATATTACATGAATTACTTGAATGCGGCGTGGCATGGAGGCGATCAGACTGTGGCACTGCTGAGGTGTTTGTTCTGGAAGTCCAGGTTGCTTTGATAGCGGCCTTCAACTCGTCTGTATTGTTGGGTCTGGTTTCTCTCATAGATTGTCTATAGGGTTCTGGTCAGGCGAGTCGGCTGTCCAATCAAGCACAGTAATACCACGTCAGCAGACCAGTTACTAGTAGTTCTGGCACTGTGGGCAGGTGCCAAGTCCTGCTGGAAACGGAAATCAGCATCTCTATAAAGTTCATCAGCAGATGGCAGCATGAAGTTCTCTAAAATCTCCTGGTAGACGCTGCATTGACTCTCGACTTGAGAAAACACAGTGGACCAACACCAGCAGATGACATGGCAACCCAAATCATCACTGACTGTGGAAACTTCACACTGGACTTCAAGCAACGTGGATTCTGTTCCTCTTCCACTCTTCCTCCAGACTCTGGGACCTTGATTTCCAAATGAAATGTAAAATTTACGCCCATCTTCCCTGTGATCGTGGTTGTGTGCTGAACCAGACTGAGGGATTAAAGGCTCAGGAAACCTTTGCAGGTGTTTTGAGTTAATTCGCTGATTAGAGCGCTTCTCAGGTCGACATTTCTGCATTATAAATTCTTTATTACAATATTATGAGATACTGGATTTTTGATTTCCGTGAGCTGTAAGCCGTAATCATCGAGATCGAAACAAACACAAAAAAAGGCTTCAAATATTTCTCGTCACGTGAAATGAATCTAGAATATAGAAAACTTTTTGAATGAAATTCCGGAAACGCCTGGTTTAGAAGAGAAATCAGAGGAGAACGGCCAGAACGGTTTGATGCTCACTCAAATAACAACTCTTTACAACCACGTCGAGCTGAAAAGCGGAAAAATACAACATCCAGTGAGCGGGAGTTCTGTAAGATGAGACTCCTTGTCAGTGAGAGGAACCAGAGGAGAACGGCGAGATCGGGCGGAGCTAACTCGAGTAATAACTCCGTGCAACCGTGCCGAGCTGAAAAGAATCTCAGAACATACAGGATATCAAACCTTGAGGGATGAAGTACAGGAATCTGACACTACAATCGGCACGAGCTGACCCAAACTGCACAGGATGATATCGGATCTGGAACCCGGATCTGACACACACACACACACACACACACACACATTCCCAGTTTTGTTTTTGATCACCAGCATTGCAGCTTTGCACTCGAAAGCCTTGTGTTCTAAGTTTGAAAAGCTACAGTACATTTTAAAACACCTCTTTTTATCTGCCAGTTTCTCTCTCTCTCTCTCTCTCTCTCTCTCTCTCTCTCTCTCTGTCTACGAGACGCCATTTTGTGTCCTAATGAGGGTTCCATATCAGGCAACATTGAATCGCATAGAGAGCAAGTATAAGATAGAGATGAAGAGCAAACCGAATTCTGGAGGAAAAAAAAACCAAAAAAAACAACCCCGGCTGGAACTAACAAGCAGCGTGGCGTGCGTTTCATTAAGACGGCTCGGCGGAATAGATGAAACGGTGTCATTGCCCGTACCAAGGACATCTTATCAGAGCCATCTTCCTCAGCTCCACCTTCATCACACAGCGCATAATTATGGTTTTTTTTTATTTTATTTTATATATACTGCTGAAACCACAGAATCGTGTAGTCAGGATTCAGCTGTCTTTGTGTCGTCATTCATAACTTTTAGAACCCCCCCATCTGGATGCATCCTGCTAGTGACTGTCATGGCGTACGCAAGAAGGCTGTTCTTTTTGTCCTCTGCCTAATTAATGGTTTGAAACAGATGGAGAAATTTGCATCAGATTTGAAAGTAGTTGTAGTGTGATGTCACTTAAAAAAAAAATTTAATTAAAAAATATATATATATATATATATATATATACATACTGTACATAGCATATACATAATATATATATATATATATATATATAGATAGATAGATAGATAGATAGATAGATAGATAGATAGATAGATAGATAGATAGATAGATAGATATACAGTATCTCACAAAAGTGAGTACACCCCTCACATTTTTGTAAATATTTGATGATATCTTTTCGTGTGACAACACTGAAGAAATGACGCTTTGCTACAATGTAAAGTAGTGAGTGTACAGATTGTGTAACTGTAAATTTGCTGTCCCCTCAAAATAACTCAACACACAGACATTAATGTCTAAACCACTGGCAACAAAAGTGAGTACACCCCTATGTGAAAATGTCCAAATTGGGCCACAAAAATGTGAGGGGTGTACTCACTTTTGTGAGATACTGTAGATATATATATATATATAATGATGCACACTTTTCATTAATGTATTTCTCTCTCTGCGTGTGCATGATGAATAGAGCGTGTTAATAACCCGGTAGGAAATGGATAAAGGTAAGGATGAAAGGACGGAGGCTAAATGTGGATTTATAACGCAAGCCACACCGGAGTCGATTACTTCGAAACCGAATCAATTTTCTTCTTCCGCTGGCGCTTTAAGAGCCAGCGACACTTTACGATGTTTCCAACAGGACAATTTACATTCCGCCTTCTCTTACTTTGTCTAGACGTCTATATCTTTAAGCTATTTTAATTTTTTACAGTGCGCGCAGAGCGAGAATATAACGCCAGCATCAGGAGACACACGGTGACACAAGGCCTATCATCAGACACGGATGAGAAAAAAAAAAAAAAAGAGTAAAAGAAAAGATCCATCGTCTCGTCCTTTGACATTTACACGTCTGATTAAAAAAAAATATATATTTTTAATATGTTAGTGTCTTTGACATTCAGGTGGAAATGAGGCAGTGTGTCAATATAAGAAGCACCCGTGTTCATCTGTTCTCATTCGCTGTTTCATCTCGGACATCCTCGCGAGTCACTTTATCAGGAACGAGCGTCTACCTCGTTCTTTGTAACGATCACGATCGTTAACTGTCACGTGCCTCAGATTCCTGGACAGGAGTGGAACCCGATCCCGATGCGATCCTCTGCCTCATCCGCCTCGACGTTTCCGGCATGTTCCGACATGCTTTTCTGCTCATCACGGCTGTAAAAGGCGGTTATTTGTGTTACCGTGACAACCCCCGGCTGCACAAACCTGATTACGAACGCAATCAGAAACACGGACACGGTTGATTATTGACCTATAATGAGTATAGAGTTAAACATGAAATGGATTATGAGAGAGGATATATCGAGTACATTTCCGTTTGTTTGCTGCTCTTCTGCGTCCCTGGTAAACATCCCACTTAGCCCCGGGGCTTCAGTTTCCCACTGAAACACAGCAGGTCTCCTTTGGCTCAGTGCTTCAGGGACACATTTAGCACGCTTGCTTCACTATTTGACTTTCCTAAATACTCATTAGGGCTTTCATTCTTTAATTATTAGCAGCGAAGACGCTTAATGGCATCCTCATCAGTAATCACAGCTCAATATTCACTGATATTTCACGAACTTTAATCAATCGAGTCTTCGACGCCGCTGACGCCGTCACGTGCGGTGGTACAGCTTCGATCCTTCGACATTGTTCTGTTTACTCGAAACATCCCGAACAGAAGACGAACATAACTCTATAACTTCTATAACTCGGCTGCTTGTTCTGTTCTAACTAATCACGAGCGAACGTAGGGAAAAAGAAAAAAAAAAAAAAAGCGTCCGTCATCGCGAGTTGAAAGACGAACTCCGTTTGAACCCGTGAAAGCCCTTAAGAGCCCGTCGGAGACACACGGATTTTTAAAACCAAAAACACAGTGAAGATCACTTTGAGATTAGCTTCGTATTACATCATGGGTTTTTTTTTTTTTCCTTTTTCCTTGAAAGCAGGTCATGTCGGAGTGGTAAAATATATCAACGTTCTGTTTATACTCGTGATTTACATTAGTTATTGTAATTGGGAACAGCTAATCATCCTTTGATTCGTTTAATCAAAGTAATCATCAGTTATTTATTACGAGTCTTTGAAACATTCAGCTGGTGAAATAGAGAAACTCTTCCCAGGTCTTTTCCTTTTGTTCAAGTGGAAAATTTCTAGCTCTCTCGCTCTCTCTCTCTCTCATATATATATATATATATATATATGAATTGTTCGTATATTACAGCATGAACTCTTCACATCAGTTGAAGATTTCACTTCTGAAGCAAAGGTTTTTATTCTTTCTATTTTCTAATCTCTGTAAAGAGAGATAAAAGATAGAGCCCATTTTCTCCATATGTAACCACTTTCATACTTCTTGTATTTTCATGTGTATGCTTGACTAGTTTCACATTTCCTTCGAGTAGGATTATCTACATTTGGTTTTGGAAAGTGTTCTGATTGTGTAGCACATTTTATCGTGTTCAAAATGGTGGTGTTTTTTTTTTTCTGCAGTATAATTAAAAATAAATAAATAAATAAAAATCACTTTTCTTAATACTTGCTTACTTCCTTAGCATCTTAACCAGTTTTATACCAGGTGTTCATACCCGATCCCATACAGGTCGATTATTTCGCGCCTCTGCGTTTAAGAAGTCGCATGCGTCTCATGCCTACCGAGCACGTTTCAGACTTCTATACCTGACCTCGTTTGTATTTACCGAAATAACCGCATTTCTACTTCCGTCGTCTTCCGACGTTAATTTGGTTATTAGTCATTTGGTCCGATAAGAGTTGGACCAGCGTAGACCACAGTGATTAATGTGTTTCAGACTCCTGCCCTTGTTGGACCTTGATGAAGCCATACTTACGCTGTCCCTTACTTCCATGCTTAAAGGTGCAACAGCCGATGTTTCGATTTCTTTCTTGTACAAATAACCTGACAGAACATGAAAACAACAACAACAACAACTTTGGATTAAGCTTGCGAAAGTCGCTGAGAATACCTGTTTAGAAAAGCAGCTTCCGGGGCTTCCTGTCGGCCATTTTATAAACCGTCTACGGGTCACCTTGGGGGCAGAGTTTCATAAACATGGAAGCAGGAGTGTGGGGGTGAGCTCAGGAGTCTCAGAATCCACCTAAAACAAACTAGACTAGACTAGTAGAGTCTAATCAGGGGGTGTTTGGTTACTTAAAACTTTTTATTTTAGACAGGGTGTAAAGAGTAAGTCATTAAATAAAAGCGCACGTTCATATAGTGTTGTGCATGCGCGAGCTCTTGTTCAGTTAAACACATCGTTTAGCTGTTGCCTAATAACACGAAACAAGCAGGAGATTGTCGAGACGCCTGGCACGGTACGTACGCAGTCTCCGTCTCTATCTCCTAATCAATCGGCTGATTATTACAGCTCAGTCACTCTCTCGCTCTCCCTTTCCGACGTCTCTCTTGTTGACCTGCGCTGAATAACAACGAGAGCCAATTAAGACGCCGGCGGCCATTTTGGAAAGTCCGGTCACGTCAGTACAGTTATAGCCGCTGCGGTCTCTCTCACTGGAGAGATTTCCGCCGCTTTGTGTCTTTTAGCTCTTACTTAGCTGTATACATTATAGATCCTACTGCGGCGGAAGGCTCCGAGGGCCTCGGGGTGCGATCGCGCGAAACCGCTGCGCTTCCAATCGCACTACTTTTTGTCGCGCAATAAATGCTCATCCTTTTGAACGTTTGAGTGTCTTACATACACGCTTCTTAGTGCTTCTTGTTGTTCTGCTAACCAGGAAGTCATGTTGAGTGACTTCCTTAATATAGCACCAACCTGACACAAGTTTACCTTCACGCAAAATCTGGTGTTGCTTATTAGTCGCAAATGATTTAGTAAAATAGCCCAGATAAGCGTATTTAGAAACCAAACTCACTTATTCAACGTTTAGCTTCATAACGGCTTTCCAAGATGGCCGCTCCTAAAGTCCCGAGCGTGTCTTGCTCATGACCTACGACCTGGGCTCTTGTCTCTGACCTCGGATGACCTCCAGTAGCTTGTTCTTCTGCATGTTCTTGACAACGTTTCCCATGCTGCAGCATTCTTAATGTTCAAAACGTCCTACTTGTGCCCAAGCGTCCGTGTCAGACCTGCATACTGTACGTTCATGGGGTTTTCAGATTATCAGATTATAGATCTGTCAGATTATAAAGCACACTCTAGACAGGGCAGATTTATTGTGCCTTTCAGGTTAAGTGGAAAAGAACCTCTCGTCTGGGCGTAATTGTAAAGTTATCCGTACCGACTCCGGGCGATAACGTTACAAAGGAATATATTAGAGCTCCGTTTCACTGTCGTGTTCTGCAGCGTTCGGCAAAGCGTATTTCTAATAACGGACACCTTGTAATTCAAGTAATATAGAGCTCGTAGAAACGAGAGACAGGCAGATGGAGAGAGACCGACATGAGAGAATAGTGATAGACGGTTATATGATACAGAGAAAAGACCGCGCGTGTTTCTCTTGCTAGTTCGCGCTTGAGTATATGAGTGCGTACGCTATAGAGCGCTGAAGCATCATACTGAAGGGCATGAAATCCTATTACACAGCACAGAGCGAGAGAGAGAAAGAGAGCGAGAGAGAGCGAGAGAGAGAGAGAGAGAGAGAGGACATGTGTGGGGAAAGCATTGTCTGTGGCCATTCCCTGTGAAATAACTTGATACCAAAAACAAATAACTCTTCTCTCCTGTCACTCACTCCACTCTCTCCTGCTTTTTCTTCATTATTTCTTTCTCCTCTGCCCTTCTGTCTGCTCTCTCTCTCTCTCTCTCTCTCTCGGTTTGCCTGCAATGGAAATGCAAAGTTGCATATCTTGCGCTGCCATTAAAGTTTAAACACTCTTGTATTACTTCGTGACTGAGCCTAAAGGCCGTTTAAAATCGACGGACATGGCAATCCAGGGAGACTCGGGTCCGTCCCGTTTACCGCAAACGTTCCGGATTTCAGAAGCACACTAACAGGACGTGAACGTAGCGAATGAACGTAAAAGACGGCGTATTTTATTCGATAACGATCCCATCTGTGATTACATTTGCCTCAGCCGGTTCTCAGGGTACACTCTACCGCCGCAGGTCTGTCAGGAGATTGGTCAGGACTAATTAGTCAGTTGGGTTTCAGTGCGTAGAGCATCGTGACTCTGTGTTTAGCGACGGGGAAAGTAAAATCGTGGGTAAAATCCTCAGGCTGTCCTCGAGTTCTTTTTTGAAACAGCCAGTAATTTGTGGTGAGGACAGAAACCCTTGATGTTGTGCAGATTGTATGAGGAAATGAAATAATATTTTAGAAAGAGATAAAAATGACAGGACGGAGCATTTATTTCAGGATGCAACTGAAGAAGTTTCTTCTCTTGGGTGATGTATGGGTTTGTGCTTCTGTCACACACGCACACACGCACACACACGCACACACGTGCGCAATTTTGTATTATGACGTGGATTCTAAGAATAGAAAGCTGTAAAATCACACCCACACACACACACACACACACACACACACTTATTTCTGCCCGGATTGATGCTAATTGGCAGCAGAATGTCTTGCTGACAGACTTCCTGCCTCCTTCTCCTCTCTCTCATTTCTCTCTCTCTTCTCTCTCTCTCTCTCTCTCTCTCTCTCTCTCCGTCTCCTCATGTGACAGGACAGAGACCCACCGTCAGCTCTACCGCAGATATAAACCAGCAGGGATCGTCAAGGTCTTTAAACACATACGAGGAGCTCGGGAGGATTTCTCCCCACGCTCGTACTCGCAGACGTTTAGTCACTTTCGGACTCCTCGGCTATTTAGTGATAAGCGACATTAAATCACGACCGCTGATCCAAATCAAGCTGTCAGGCTTCAAACAGATTCCTTCAATCGGTAGTGGTCTCAAACAAAAATGTCACGCTCTCTTCTTCACGGTGGATCAGGGTGGGATCGTCCATTACCATCTGTAATAGACGGCCCTGGTTTTAGATGCCCCTCTCAGCAGGCGCTCTGCTTGTGCGGCTTGAATACGAGCTGACAGTTAACAAAGTGCAGGCGACTTGCATGGGCGGAGGAGCGTGTCCCGGCTGACTGCGGGTTTTTTTTTTTTTTTCGAGCTCGATGCTCGAATTTAAACACAGATTACACCGCTTTAGCTTCTTCATTTATTTATCAGTGCTAATGTCTCCTTCCTGGGTTAAGCCGATAAGATATATTATCCTGTGCCCTTATAAAAAACGAAACGGTACATTCCAGAGAACAAACCTTTAATATGTCCTGGATTCGAGTCACGCCGGGGCCCTGTGTGTGCGGAGTTCACATGTTCTCCCCGTGCTTCAGGGGTTTCCTCCAGGTACTCCGGTTTCCTCCCCCAGTCCAAAGACATGCATGGTAGGCTGATTGGCGTGTCTAAAGTGTCCATAGTGTGTGAATGGGTGTGTGAGTGTGTGTGTGATTGTGCCCTGCGATGGACTGGCACCTTGTCCAGGGTGAACCCCGCCTTGTGCCCCATGCTCCCTGGGATAGGCTCCAGGTTCCCCGTGACCCTGAAGGTAGAAGATAGAAGATGGAAAAACCTTTAATATGTCTGATACTGTTAGAACGGCATGGCCAGTTAATTTTCCGAACGAACTTTGCTGTAGCTTTCATTTCCTGGTATTTATTTATACGTAGCTGTGTTAAACAACATGTGTAGAACATAGCACATTTTCCAAAAAATATCGGAACACGTGACTGACAGGTGTTTCTTGTTACCCAGGTGTGTCCTCTTAGATTGCTTAAAGAATAAATCGCTCTGGAGGTCTACTCTCGTGTTTTAGCCTTCAGTATCACCTGTGCATTTGTTGTTAAAAAGGACAAACCAACATGAAGATCAGAGAGCTGGATATAGAAGAAAAGCAAGCCGTTGTAAAGCTGAGAAAAGACGGAAAATCAATCGGAGCCGTTGCACAAACATTGGGCGTAGCCAGTAGAACAATTGGAGATGTCAGGGAAAAGAAAGAAACCACCGGCGTGCTGAGGAACACACACCGAACGGGTCGACCAAGGAAAACGACAGCAACTGAAGACAGAAACGTTGTCCGTGCGGTGCGTGATATTTACTTTAGTTTACTTCGAGACGTATCTGTTCCTATACATTTGCTCGACTAACAGTGGAGCACATGCGTTGTTTAACACATCTAAATGTAAATACCAGGAAATAAAAACTCTCATCTCACATCCATGTCTTTGGTCTATGTCTTTGGTGTATGGCACAGACAAATGAATTGTTCTCGCCGTTCCAATAGTTTTGGAGGGGACTGTACATGAGAAAGCAAAAAATGGTTTCTTAGTGTTGTGCATGGCAGTGTGTCTTAGGCCATCTTGTGATAATAGAGGTGTGTGTGTGTGTGTGTGTTCTAATCAGTGTCAAAAACCTGTGTGCTACATTCTACACAGCTGTGTAACTATCTCTAAAAGTGTCCAGAGAGAGAGAGAGAGAGAGAGAGACAGACAGAGTGCGAGACAGAGTGCGAGAGAGAGTGCGAGAGAGAGAGAGAGAGACAGAGAGTGAGAGACAGAGTGTGAGAGAGAGTGAGAGATAGAGAGAGAGAGAATGAGAGAGAGAGTGCGAGACAGAGTGTGAGAGAGAGTGTGGGAGAGAGTGCGATACAGAGTGAGAGAGAGAGTGAGAGAGAGAGTGAGAACGAGAGAGAGTGCGAGAGAGAGACAGAGAGTGCGAGACAGAGTGTGAGAGAGAGAGAGAGAGAGAATGAGAGAGAGAGGTGCGAGACAGAGTGTGAGAGAGTGTGAGAGAGAGAGAGAATGAGAGAGAGAGAGTGGAGACAGAGTGTGAGAGAGAGTGAGAGAGAGAGAGAGAATGAGAGAGAGAGTTGCAGATGAGAGAGTGAGAGAGAGAGAGAGAGAATGAGAGAGAGAGAGTGCGAGACAGAGTGTGAGAGAGAGTAGAGAGAGAGAGAGAGGCAGACAGAGTGTGAGAGAGAGTGAGAGAGAGAGAGAAGAGAGAGAGAGAGTGCGGACAGAGTGTGAGAGAGAGTGAGAGAGAGAGAGAGAGGAATGAAGAGAGAGAGTGCGAGATGAGTGAGAGAGTGAGAGAGAGAGAGAGAGAGAGAATGAGAGAGAGAGAGTGCGAGACAGAGTGTGAGAGAGAGAGAGAGAGAGAGAGAGAGAGAGAATGAGAGAGAGAGTGCGAGACAGAGTGTGAGAGAGAGTGAGAGAGAGAGAGAGAATGAGAGAGAGAGAGTGCGAGACAGAGTGTGAGAGAGAGAGAACAAGAGAGAGAGTGCGAGACAGATTGCGAGAGAGAGTGAGAGAGAGAGTGAGAACGAGTGCGAGACAGAGTGTGTGAGAGAGAGAGAGAACGAGAGAGATAGAGAGACTTACCTAGGCCAGTCTAATCTGAATCCAGCAGCTGTAACAGTCAGAGTATTACAGTGAACCTGCTCCTGTGGTGTGTAGGTTAAGCAGTGATAGGGCCCCGTAATCTAAAGAAGCGTTCTGCTTTCCTTGGCTGGAGGAAAAGAAAAGGAAAAAAAGCCCAAAAGAACGATGAGCTCACGCAGCCTTACTCAGCAGGAGCACACTTTATGCTTACTGTGAATAATCTGATAACTAAACCTTCGTCATGGAAAAGAAACAAACAACAACCTCACACACGTTATATATCTTCCGCACTGTGCGCTTCGAGCATAAATGAGACAGCTCATCAGTTTCTTTCTTGCAATAAAGGAATACTTTAGAGACACTACATAATGAGGATTTCTTTTTTTTAATGATGATGATGATGATGATGAAGGGTACACCGAATCTATATAAAGGAGGAAGCCATAAGGAAATAGTATTTGGAATGGTTATTTGTGTGTTCAGTAAACGGTCATTGTTTCTGGATGTGAAAAAAAATTAAAAATAAAAAAAAATAAATTGCACAATTATTAATTGGTGTTTTTTTTTTTTATTGTATTTATTCCTTGGCGTATTTTGTTCTTTGTAAACATGTGGACACGATAGAGTCCAGTGTTAGACTAGGGCTGTTTGTAGCGATTATTTTGATAAGCGATTAGATTCCTTGGGTTAATAATCGAGTCGTTGATATCATATGGATATGATCTGGATATCGACAGGAAACGCCACATAAAACAGACTGAATGGTAATACATGCAGATGCATCTGATTTAAACTATTAATATGAAGATGTTAAGATTCGATGAGGAACATTTGCCTGACACCTCCAGGGTGGGGGGTTCGATTCCCACCTTCACCCTGTGTATACGGAGTTTGCTTGATCTTCTCATTCTTCGGGGGTTTCCTCCGGGTATGCCGGTTTCCTCCTACCATCCAGAGACATGCATTGTAGGCTGATTGGCATGTCCAAATTGTCCTTAGAGTGTGAATGTGTGTGTTTGTGTGATTGTGCCCTGCGATGGGTTCCCTGGGATAGGCTCCGGACTCCCTGCTACCCTGTGTAGGATAAGCGGAATGTAAAATGGATGGATGTATATTAAGATTCTAAGTGAAAGCTTCTGCTTGCTGTGACCTGCTTATAGTGTTTAGCGTTCTCATAGAGCAGGGTGTCAGACACGGCGCTTAAATTATCATTTATTTAATGTTTTGTTTTATTCACCTTCCATTATCTTCCATCCTCTACTGCATGAAGGAGTATTTATAAACCCAGTCCAGTGCTGTAACAGAGGAAGGCTAGATTCATCTTTACTAATGTACTGTGCCTTGTCTTGGACGTAGCCTCTCGCGTTGCTTTTGCGCCATGAAGCTGAATGGTCCTACTCGCGGTTTGTTGTCAAGCCGAATATTTGATTACGCGAAATTAGGAAGTCAATTCTTATTTCTTGAACATAGATCTCAGTGTGGAAGGGTGATCCAGATGATCCTTTGTTGGATCTGGATTGAGCCTTTGTTGGATCCAGACGATCCTTTGTTGGATCTGGTGTGATCCTTTGTTGGACCCAGATGATTTGTTGTTGGATCTGGAATTATCCTTTGTCGGATCTAGAGTGATCCTTTGATGGATCTGGAGTGATCCTTTGTTGGATCCAGTTGATCCTTTGTTGAATATGGAGTGATCCTTTGTTGGATCTGGAGGGATCCTTTCTTGGAACCAGATGATCCTTTGTTGGATCTGGAGTGATCCTTTGTTGTATCTGGAGTGATCCTTTGTTGGAACCAGACAATCCTTTGTTGGATCTGCAGTAATCCTTTGTTGGAATCCAACGATCCTTTGTTGGATCTGGAGTGATCCTTTCTTGGAAGCAGATATTCCTTTGTTGGGTCTGGAGTGAGCCTTTGTTGGAACCAGATGATTCTTTGTTGGATCTGGCGTGATCCATTGTTGGAACAAGACGATCATTTGTTGGATGTGGAGTGATCCTTTTTGGAACCAGATGATCCTTTGTTGGATCTGGCGTGATCCATTGTTGGAACCAGACGATCATTCGTTGGATGTGGAGTGATCCTTTTTGGAACCAGATGATCCTTTGTTGGATCTGGAGTGATCCCTGGTTGGATTTGGAGTGATCCTTTGTTGGATTTGGAGTGATCCTTTGTTTGATCCAAATGATCCTTTGTTGGATCTGGAGTATTAATCTGCCCAGAAACATCAGCTAGTGATAGTCCTAATGTCAGCTTTTTTCTTGTGCCAGCACTGGTCTATAGTAACGCTGATGTTGGTTGGACACAAGCCATTTTTTTTTGGCTGTTTTTATCTTCATCATAAATGAATCGGTGGAGCAGCACAAAATGAGGGTGTTTTGAATGATTCATTCAAAACTCTTTCTAATAGTCAATTTCTCACAGCTGTTAGACAGGAGTAATATGCCAAGTTTGACTTTTTTTTTAGCACGACTTTCCTGAGTAGATTCATTTCTATATGCAAGCTCTTCACCTGCAGCCATCTCTGGCAGTAGCCTCATGACTGACCCCTACTGACCCCTTATAAAAAATGAAAAAGGCATGTAGCTGAGTAAAAGAAGGTTAAGGATAAATAAGAATTTTGCCTTTCTACGTATATGCAAATCTGAACACTGACATTATGCTAAGCCGGCATTTGAACAGCAAACACTCTTCAAACACGATGATTTACAGAAATAAATCACCAGAGCGAGCCAAGTCAGGCATCTCAGCGCAGCGTGGCATGGTGGGAAACGATGCGTCGTGGCCACTCGGGTAGTTGACTCCTCATTTGGAGGTTTCAGAGCGAGTGACTAATTTACGCTGCCGGACATGAAAGGAGCTTTGAAGAAACCATTTGGTTGAGCGTCTCTGGGTCCTAGTGCCTATCGGTTAATAGAAACCCAGTCAGGCTTCCAGTGAGTCTATGAGTTTGACTCATGAACATTTATCAGTTAAAATGTCAAGATTAAAGACTGAGTTACATAAGGAAATAGTCATTTTTAGCTATTTAGGGTGCATTTACAAAAGATTGGAGAGTTGTTGTATGTGGAAAATGTTGCATCGGCCATATATACGGTGGGCAATGACAAGTGAAGCAGTGACGTTCTTGGTAGTGAGGGTATATACAGTAATCATGCACAAGCGTAAACATACAATTGAGCTGCACCAAGATGGTGCAGATGTCCCATCCATCCAGCATATTTATTTAGGAGGGTAATATGATGGACAAACTGGTCAATCAAGTATTAAACATGGGACTGGATCTGGCCAAAGTTCACTGAGTATCACACATGCTGCGTTCTCATAGGTGAAGTTTTTATTTGCTTATATTTTTAGGTGTTTGGCTCTCTTTTTTCGACCTTAACACTGCAGGGGAAGAGGTGTGTATGTGTGTGTGTGTGTGTACTTATTCCTGTGCCGAATTAGAACCTGCTGATGGCTGCAGTTTGTGCTTGTTGTCTTGCACCCGGGCTATCAAGAGGCTCGTGGTTGCTACAAGTCAAATTTGGGAACACGCAATTAGCAGCTGGCTAAGGACCTGCAGCACACAGCATTTTTGACCCCCCATAAGAGAGTGAGAGAGAGAGAGAGAGAGAGAGAGATATCGGGAACAAACAAGCACACATTGTAAACCTGCAGACAGATGTTCGGAGGAATGCAGTATTTTGTGTTGTGTTTCAAACCCCAGCCCTGATAACTCGCTCTCGCTCTCGCTCTCGCTCTTATTATTCCTTGTCCACAGACACACAGTACTCCAGAAATGCAGATCTTTGTGAAACGCTACCATAAGCAAAATAAGCCATATACCGTAATCACGATCCTCATATTACAATGTGGTCATTTGTTTTATTAATTATTTTTTTTTATTTTGACTTTGGCCGTTGCGAGTTTATGAACGTTTGACAATCTATCGTCTATCGATATTCTCTTGCGGTTTTATTATAACGCACATCTCAAACATCATCTTGAATTCTTTTATCCCTCTGGAAATACGGCGCTCAGAAAGCCCCATAAACACAGGCGTCTTCTTATGGACATATTTAGATTCAGCGATGTTTTATTTAACATCTCTTCCTTTTATCCTGAGTCATTTCAGTTGTTGACTGAGCAACAGAATTCTTAAAAAACTACGTAATGCTTCAGAAATCGCAATCTGAAATCGGAACTTTCGACAGTCAGTTTTTCTGTGCTGAGTCAAACTCTTTGCTAATAACACAGCTAATTAGTGAAGCTTTCTGACAGACAGGTATCCCCAAAGGCCCTCGGTAAAGCTGCGACTACAGCGAGGTGGAACGTCGGTAATGCAAGCGTAACCGACAATACGTCCAATGAAATCCACACTCAAATCGGATCAAACAGATGGTGTCTTGTAGATATACAGCTTCGCTGTATCACATATAGTAGCCGGGATTCGGTAACGATTAGACGTATAATGATCATCGATTAGATGCTGTTCTGTGATATCGAACGAGATGCAGACTATAGACGGCAGGTTCAGATACATTTCTAGTCATTTTCATCCATCCATTTTCGATCCTGTACAGGGTCACGGTGGAGCCTATTTCAAGGAACTCGGGCCACATGATGGGCGACACCCTGGACGGGGTTGCCGGGACATCGCAGGGCACAATCGACTACGGATAATTTGAGAATTCCAATGAGCCAACAACGCATGTGTTTGGACTGGGGGTGGAAACCGGAGTACCCGTAGGAAACCTCCTAAGCACGTGGAGAACATGCAAGCTCTGTGCAGCTAGGGCGGAGACAGACATTGGGGCTGGACGCCATGGTGCACACGTGGCTGAGGTCACATCTATGTGCTTTTCCCCCAATCGCTCTGCTCCCACAAGTTCTACCGAGAGTTCGCCAAAACCGTCTACGTCTACGTCTGCTGTTAGTTGCACCTTATTGGCTGGCTTGAATATGGTTCTCGGACAGACAAACTGGAAGATTTGGAAGTTTCCCACCTTGGGAAAGTGTAAAAGTGCTCAGTCAGAGCACGTAAAGCTCATAGAAAGCTAATTTAAGCGCATGTTTACAGTTACAGGCCTGAGTGACTGTTGGTTCTATTCTGCTACCTTCTTTGCCCGGCCTTTTCCCATATCTACATGGGATCGGCTCTCCTAATCTTTTGTCTCCAGATTGCTCTGTTCTAGGTCGTAGTTGGGTCTCTATTGTCTCTAGCGAGGTCTTTATTTATAACGTCCATCCATGTTAGGCAGGGTCTTCCAAGGCTTCTCTTTCCTGTACCAAGCTCCAGCACTTTTCTGGTCATGTGGTAATTCTGTTCTATTCTACTATAGTGAACTTAATACATTCATGCAACGTTTTGGACTGAAATTGTAGAACAACAACAACAACAAGCTAGCTAGCTGGCTAACCTTAGCGATAACTCTTATTTGGTTGATTATCTTTTCAAAAAAACCTTTGTTAGTATGGTCAGTGGTATAGATTTAACCAGGTACTGTGTTTGAATAGGATCTGGTCCTAAGTCAATACTGCAGTAGACGAATTTAAATGTAAAGGAGGAATGAGGCAAATATGGTAGCTGAGAAGACTATCTCAAGGTGACGAGGCAAAACTGCAAAAAGGTCACCAGGGCGTTTTCTCGGCGGTTTTTACAAGCTGCGACTTATCTATAGGAAGCATATGTCTTTTTTGTATAAGCATATGCAACATTTTGTATACAAGTCTATACTAGCACGTGGCTGAGGAAACCCGTTTGGAAAACCACTCTCCGCTCCGGAGCGTTGGCTTTAGTTGTTATCTCCCGTTTTACCCGGACGTTTTTGTTTTTTTCTTTAACAGCTTGCGTCCTCTCTCCTCTCATTAAGGCAGAGGGTGTATGAAACTCTTCTAAGCGTAGAACACTCGCACATTTTATAACTCGACGCCTTCGTTCTCTGCTTTTGAAAAGTAAAAATCATTTCCATAAAGTTTGAACTACACACAGTAGCCCATCTGCTATGTGAAATATTGGTGTGAGTGCACACACACACACACACACACACACACGTAGTATTTGTTAGATTATTGTGTCAGTAACAGTGCTGATGTGTCCAAAGCTGTCTGTCTGGATATCTATCTATCACACTCCCACATCATGGCTAGATGAGTTCATCACAGCTCACTACCAGCTCCATGAGACTTTTTTGTATGTGTGTTTGTGTGTGTGTGTGTGTGTGTGTGTGTGTGTGTGAGTGCATGTGAACACCTATACTGTACATCTGTACATGCGTATAGCCGATATAGCCAAATTGCATAACACACATTTCTTCTAAGACATCATTGCGCTCTATTTGAGATTTGCAGTGTTCTCATTCTTCACAGAGTCATTAAGCATCCACACTTCATCACAGCTTTTGCATGACATTTGAAAAACAGGCCAGTGTGATTATAGAGAGAGCGGAAGAAAGAGATTTCGGAATGCTCAGGCAGTGCTTTAGCATTAAAACGGTGTAATGAGTATACCAGGCGATCAGGCGAGCATCTATGTAGAGTGTCTCGGTGTGAACGAGCGTGTGAATTCGAGCTGCAACAACTTCTCGATAGTAATCGATTATGAAAATCGTTGGAAACGAACCTCGTTATCGATTAGACGGTCAGCGCGTAGCACGGTGGACGTTTACTCATTACTTCACTTCTGTTCCGAAAACACGCATCGGAGAGTGAATACTTAAGTCGTGTCCCAAATGGCGTACTGTAGTTACACTTACACTATGCAGTAGGTACTCTACCGTCTAGTGTAGGAATTTTCGAAAGGTAATATCGTGTCAAATGGAACACTAGCGGTTTTTTTTTACTAACTGGAAGTATAAGCCGCTTTCCTGTCCACGGCACATGACGTCAAACGCACGTAGCGCGACGCCGCTAACTTACCCAGAGTCAAGGACAATGACTTTCTTCAGTTTACTGTTTATATCAGCGTTATCTTTTATACCCAACATGACCTCAGTGAGCATCAGACGAGGCGTTAGGCATTTTATATTATAGAAGACAGTGTAGTACGGAAGCACGACAGTGATGCATGAGCACAAACTTGTGTTTATATCCAAAATGCTCCACTGTTCAAGGGGTTGGGGAAACTGGGTTCAATCTGCCGATTAATCGATTATGGAAATAATCATTAGTTGTAGTCCTAGTCCAGTGTGCGTCCCAAAGCAAACCGGCTCGTCATTGGCTAATTTACCATTCAAGTCCGTACAGGATTTCGAGGAGGTTTTTAAAAACTACTGGAACGGTCACAATTTCACAAAATCGTCTTTCAAAGTGATGTTTGTTGGTAAACGAGACCTTTTAGCTGTACTCATGTTCGACGCACGTGAATCGAAGGGGACTTTACCTGAATGCACGTTGTGACGATGTCACGTGAGGCCTCTCGGCCCGACTCTGCGGAAAATCCACGGTAATTTTGAGAAATTGCAATCTCCTCCAAATATCGTGGAGAGTAATTAGGATCGCAGAATCCTGGAGGGACTTTACTCTGTTATAACAAGAGTGTTATAAACACATCCTGTTATAAACACAACAAAACCAAGAACAAATACTGGGCACTTTGAGCACGTGAGGTCGACGCAGTGAAACCTACACGTGAGACTGTCAGTTCAGATTTGTGCCATTGGTCAGGGTTTGTTTGGGTCAGATCGTGTGCTGTAGCTGGGTCTTTATCACTTGGATACTTGAATACGCGTATTTGTTTACTTTAGCAACGCGTTTTTACATTTTGAAAAAAAAATCGTTTTTTTGTGATCATGTGGAGCGTCAATAACGGAGAACCGATAACGTTATAGAACGAGCGCACGGACATTTACCCCGCTGTTCACGTTTCAGCTGGAACCGCTTTCCGAGTCGTGCTGTTAAACAAATCTAACGCACACCTTCTGACCAATCAGATTCCAGAATTCACCCAGGCTGGTATAAATAATAATAATAATAAAAAAAAGAACATGTTTTCAAAGAATAATTTCCTAGGAGTGTTGCATTCAATGTTTCCGTATTTAATTTGTCCAGAATAAATAATCAAAAAAATTTAAATGGAAAACCTATCTCTATTTTCTCTTAAAGAGACGAATTATCTAATGATTATCACCCTGTTATTTATTTATTTATGTGTATGCTCATTGTGTACATTGATTACTGTAAATGAGTAAATTAATTACTGCACTTCACCCATACACCGTCATATAAAGGTTTTAATTATTATTATTATTTATTATTATTATTATTATTATTATTATTTTATAAAAACGACTGATATTATTTGAAAGGAACTTGGCACATTTGGGCCTCTTTGCTTTATCGTCAACAGATGGTGCTGGCAAATGCTGGCGTGAGTATTGTCTCTAAAGTTCCTCTCATCTCTCATTCTTTATCTCTCTCTCTCTCTCTCACTTGTTTGTTCCTTTATCTTGCTTTTTTCCCTTTCATCCGCTCATCCTCCTGTCTTACAGCTTCAGCCATATTGCCCCGGATTTGTGCGTTTGAAAGATTTGTGTGTGTGTGTGTGTGTGTGTGTGTGTGTGTAGTTGTTAGAGTCCAGTAGCCCACAGCTCTGCACCATACTGCTGTCAGACGCTCCAGTAACTGGACAGGGAAACGTTCTGACAGCGTTTCTATCATGTACAGTAGAAACAGTGCGAGAGAGAGAGAGAGAGAGAGAGAGAGAATGTCATGTGGGGAGACATTACATCATTAACAAACATACCCGGTTTGTTACGTCCCTTTAATAGACTCGTCAGGGGTGTGTATCTCTCTTTGATCTTTTGGAGAACCTACACATCTGAATGCATCACCATGAATCATTCCTGTTAACTCGAACCATAATTATCCCCGATTAGCACGTCGCTCATTTCAGTTTGACACCAGGTGGTCCACTGTTCTTATTTAAGGCTTTTGTTGATTCAACTTCAGGACATTCGGACCCTCTCGGCACGGTTCGAGCGCAACAGTAATGCCAACATATGGACGTTCTCGGCATGAAGAATCAAATAAAAGCGAAAGAGGCGTAGCAGGAAGCTAATTATGGCACTCTGGACTGGTGGGTGGTGGGGGTGTGATCTCTTTGTAATGTACTGTAACTTCTGATTTAACAGACATCAGAAAAACTATTATACGCTCAGTGCAGTTAACGACTTTCTGAAGGACAATGCTGTCTTTCTGTACTAACTACTGATTTTGTCTCGCGTTCGTCCCTTTTATTTGCACAAAGACAGACATCATAAAACCTGCTTTCTGTCTACATATCTGCGCATCTCTCTCTCTCTCTCTCTCTTTCTTCCTCCCTCTTTCTCTCTCTCATTCTTTATCTCTCTTTCTCTCATTCTTTATATCTCTCTCATTCCTTATCTCTCTATTTCTCCCTCTCTCTCTCATTCCTTATCTTTCTCTCTCTCTCCCTCTCTCTCTCATTCCTTATCTCTCTCTCATTCTTTACATCTCTCTCTCTATCTCTTCCTCTCTCTCTCTCTCATACTTTATCTCTCTCTCCCTTTCTCTCTCTATCTCTTTGATTCTTTATCTCTCTCTCATTCTCATTCTTTATCTCTTTCTCTCTCTTCCTCTCTCTCTCTCCCTTTCTCTCTCTCATTCTTTATCTCTCTTTATTACTCTCTCTCTCTTCCTCTCTCTCTCTTCCTCCCTCCCTCTCTCTCTCTCTCCCTCACATTCTTTCTCTCTCTCTCTTCCTCCCTCTCTCTCCCTCTCTCTCTCTTCCTCTTTCTCTCTTCCTCCCTCTCTCTCTCGCTCTCTCTCGCTCTGACTCTCTTCCTCCCTCTGTCTTTTCTGTCACTCGGACGTCACTCATCTACTGCGAACAGCGACAGAGAGCGATATACAGCATTACTCATCTGTGCATTTATCTGTCCATCTGTCCTCTGTTTTCTTTTCAGTATTCTCGTATGTCTTCTCATCCTTCTGTCTCTGTCTGTCTTTACTGTTCCTTTGCTTTTCTATTTCTACCTTCGTTCGAGGATTGAGAGTGAATTGCTCTCTTTCTCTCTCTCTCTCTCTCTCTCGTTCTTTCTTTCTCTTTCTTCTCCACTTATCTGCGAGCGGTTAGAGAGACATTAGGTATATAATTGATTTCTAAGAAAAAGCAGGGACGAATATCAGATCTCAATGCTGCGCCATCACGTGCAGCACTATCTTTTCCACACACACACACACACACACACACACACACACACAATCTGGCCTGCTTCTCCATAGCGGATATGGAGCCACTGCGCATCCCACATGCCAAGATTCAATGACAAATGCAGCGAGAAAGCTTCACCACCTACAGAGACGACAAACGCCTCTCACACGCTGCTGTACATCGTGACACGTGAGCATTAACGCAGAAGAATGAAATAACGCAACAAGCTGAGAAATCATATTTACAGCGTCACTAGAATACATTATTTTACAATCGGTCGATTAAAGTGTACACTCGGGAAGCGCTTCGAGCCATATTCAGATGATGGACTCATTACCACTGACGTGTCTGCAGCTTTAGGATTACCGAAAGGGTTTAGTGTTGTATCTCATAATACAGTTTCTCTGAATGTCTCGAACTAGATTGTTTCAGAAATTAAACCAAAATACAAGATGGAAAAACAAGGGCAAACTGAGTAAACACAACTGGGCCTGTGTGAAAATGTATTTGTCCCCGTAGTTACATGATGGGGTTCAGCTGGATTAGACGCAACCAGGCCTGATTACGGCAAACTCGGTTCAATCAAATCTACACTTAAATAGAACTTTTTCAACAGCATGAAGTTGGTTAAAAGATCTTTCTCTGTAGCACACTATGCTAAAGTTGAAAGAAATTCCAGAAATGATGAGGAAGACTGTGATTGAAATACATCAGTCATCAGTCATCAGTCTCCAAATGGAAAAGCTCCGCACAGTGGCCGACCTTCCGAAATTCCTCCAAGAGCACAGCAATGACTCATCCAGCAAGTCACAAAAGAGCCAAGGACAGCATCAAAGGACCTACAGGTCTCTCTTGCATCAATAAAGGTCAGTGTTCATGACTCCACTATGAGAAAGATGCTGTGCAAAAATGGCAACCATGGAAGAGTGGCGAGGTGAAAAGAACTGCTAACCCAGAAGAACATTAAGGCTCGTCTGAATTTTTCCAAAACACACCTTGATGATCCTCAAACCTTTTGGGAGAATGTTCTGAGGATTGAGGTGTTGAAAGTGGAACTGTTTGGAAGACAGGTGTCCCGTTACATCTGCCGTAAACCAAACTTTGAATTCCACAAAAACATCATCATACCTACAGTGAAGCATGGTGGTGGCAGTGTGATGGTGCGGGGATGCTTTACTGCTTCAGGACCTGGACAACTTGCAGTAATTGAGGGAAACATGAATTCTGCTCTGTACCAAATCCTAAGGGAGAATATCCGGTCTTCAGTCCGTAAGTTGAAACTCAAGCGCAACTGGATTATGCAGCAAGAGAACGATCCAAAGCACAGGAGTAAATCCGAGTCCTAGAAGTAAGTAAAAGTCTGATCTCCAGTTATCAGAAGCATTTGGTTGCAATTATTGCCACTAAAGGTGACACAACCAGATTTTACATTTACGGGGGAAATTAGTTTTCACATGGGCGATAGGTGGTTGTTTTTTTTTTTTGCTTAAATAAAAAAGAAATAAAAATTGTGTGTTTAATCAGGTTGCCTTTGTTTTATGTTGTATTTCGTTTGAATATCTAAAACGATTTATTATGAGATCAGGATGAGGACAAAAACGTTCTCACAGCACTGTATCTTTTCAGTTTCACCTCTTTTGTATCCTATACGAACCATAACTACCTGCAGTCTGACTTCGGCCTCTGACGCATCTTAGCTTACCGTCCAATCAAAGCCGTGACTGTCTTTGCTTCCTGAAATGAGGAAAATTACAATGTTCAGTGTTGCTCATCTGCTGCTTCTCTACACAAGATTTCATTAAGGATCTCCAGTGCTGTTCCCAGAACGCATGCACACACTTTATTTAATTGGCCTGAATTTTCTAATGAGCTTCGTTACAGGTAATAACATGTTAGGTTTATTAGGAGTCCCAAGCATTCCTGACTGATTACGTGCAAATGCTAACGAGTAGCAGCAACTTTAGTTATGGTTTGGTATTTATTTTTACTCTTACGATTTAACACACACTCATTGCATGTGTGTTGGCATCGTGTTAATTAAGGGACACGGTGTAGGGCTCACAATCCTACCCTTTAGTCCTCTAGGTCTTTACCGGAGCTTAGTCATTAGTGGAGACTTCTGTGGTGATGTTTTGCAGAGATTCAGGTCACTGCGGCGGTCATTTAAGTGGCTAGTTTGGGAGACAATACACCTAGACAAGAGAAAGAGGGACTGGAGGAGTAGCAGTTATGGGACGGAGAGGTGGAGACATGAGGGATGGACGTCACACTAGAACAAACGGATACACACAGAGGTTAGGGCTTGGTCTATCCTCACGTACCTCTAGAGAGAACGAGAAAGTAGAACACTGAGACTTAGAAAAAGGAGTGTGAAAATCTCTCTTTGTTCGCCCCCGTCCCCTCCCCCACCCCCCACCCCCCAATCCAGACTCCAGCCGGGTCTACTATGAAGTGGTAGAAACCCTTAGAGGAAGCACTCTGCTGAGTTATCACTGATTGCACAAGCTCTCTCTCTCTCTCTCTCTCTCTCTCTCTCTCTCTCTTTCTCTTCATGATGCACTTTATAGCAGATAAGAAAAAAAAAAAGCAGACGAGAGAAAGAGTTCAGACACACACTCTATCGAGATTGCGTGTGGTTTGTGTCGGGTCTGCGCGTAAATTAAACATCCGAGTGTGAAATAAAGCAAACATGCACAATGTAATAGGTACTAAAACTATGATAATGGTCCAGCAGAATGTTCTGCTTTTGTAACACAATGCAACACAACGCTAAACATGAACCTATAAGTATAAGCCTTAGAAGTCGAAGGAGGGTTTCGAAACGTTTCCTTTAAGAGATGCAACCTAATGTGCCGCTTTAGACTAACGTCTACGATAGAATTAATAAACATGTCCAGTAGTTAACAACATATCATATTCTGCTGGGGGGTTTTTTCCCCATATATTTAGAGCAGTATTCGGGGGTGTTTTTTCTACGAGAAGAACCCCGACGTGCGAGGTTGTCATTTTACACTTGCGCTTCCTGCGCCAAGGTGAAGGTAAGAGTTATCAAATATTTAAACCTATCATTAACTGAATAATAACTGCTTGACCTTGCCTTGTAGATTCTGTGTACGTGCGTGCGTGCCTTAACATATGGCGCTGCGATTAGGTATTCTCTTTGCGTACGGAACATGCGTCTGTGTGTACGGTTCGGTCTGCGTTCGCTTGTTTTCTAGCAAAGCGAAGCAGAAGCCCTCTCTGTAGAATCAGCTCTCCAGAAGGACGGCGATAAAGATCTGAAGAGCACAAGCTGTTTCCCACTTGAGCATGCGACACGTTCTGACAGGGACGCTGCAGAACATCATCTGTCTCTCTTCTCTCTCTCTCTCTCTCTCTCTTATACACATCTAGTACATGTAGTTCATCTTGGGGGGAAAAAAACACTAAACAAAAGGAAAAACAATGGGATGTACTGGATCAAGTGCTGTTCTATGTAGAAGATGCCTGATGCTGAAAGTGGAAGCCATATTGGTAATCATCCATCCATCCATTTTCTATGCCACTTATTCTTCAGGGTTGCAGGGAACATGGAGGCTATCCCAGGAGGCATTGGGCAAAAGGCGAGGTACACACTGGACAGGGTGCCAATCACATACACATTCACTACGGACACTTGGTGCATGTCTATGGACTGGGGGAGGAAACCAGAGTGCCCTGAGGAAACACGAGAAGAACGCACAAACTCTGCACTCACAGGGCAGCGGCAGGAATCGAACCCCCAACCCTGGCGGTGTGAGGCAAACATTGCTAACCACTAAGCCACCGTGTGCCCTATTCGTAATCCATCCTCCACCCAGATCTGCCAACACACAATCCTAACCAATAACAGCTACCAATTGGGGAGAGTCAAGGCTAACATTTGGGGCACATAAAGCCAGCCAACCACATCTTCTTCCAACGGCTGCTCGTGCTGCATCACGGGGCAGCGGACCAACCTCGAAGGAAAACACCATCCGTCCTCTCCCTCATACATGAGCTCCGAGATGCCAGTCGATGCCGCTGTGATTGATAGGGATGTGAGAGTAGGCCCTTCCCAGCCGATTTCGCTGTTTGATTACCAGAAATCCTTCGGTTTTATGCCAACTTCAGGATGTGTCATGGTTCTACGTAGACAGCGTAGACATGGGCCCGGTACACAAAGCAGGCATTTAATCGAGCGGGTATTAAAGACAATAATCTCACTCTTAAGCCAGTCACAGTGTAGCAGATTTGGCAGCGGCACACTGACGATGATCGTCTCGCATAAAAGTGGGCCATAAAATTCCTCCAGCCATTAAACACTGCTGTTCAAACACACTCGTTCAACAGCATCCCTGTGTGTGTGTGTGTGTGTGTGTGTGTGTGTGTAACGGGCAAGATCTGTCAATCACTTCAAAATCAGCCTCAGAAATACCACCCCCATCACCGTAACTTTAACACCAGCGTTTAATCAGCCGTTGAAAGTTATTTCTTAATTAAACCATCAAGCGCTCATATCTTCAGTAAAAAAAAAAAATACTCTCCTCGAACCGTCAGTGCCAGTACTGCGTGTCAAACCGGGCCGGTCTTTTTGCTCAGCTAATCACACTTCATGTGCTTTCAGCGACGGCTGAATAGACACAACCGCACTAATGAGAAGTAACTAAAAGAGAGGGATGTCAAAAAAAAATGTGCAAAACATGAAAACTCTCAAAACGAAAGAACCACACTCGCTATTTTCCCTAATTCTCGTTCCGTAAACTTGTTTTCTACAAGGTCTGAACACATGGGAGCTTGTAACAGACTGATCGTACGTCTGTCCGTGTGTGTACGGGTGTATTCGTGTGTGTGTGCGTGTGGCTGGAACCGAACATTACAGCAGGGGTCTGTCGAACAGCCTCGTGTCCCAACGAGCCTCGCAGGCTCCTGCCAAGCAGAGTGTGTCTCCCCTGTGGATGATTGTGTGCTTAGACGCGTCCCTTTGAGAAGAACGATAGTCGGGGAAAGATGGTTCATTTTGCAGTGCGCCTGCTGTTCTGAAGAGAACACACTCTCTCGGTGGCTTTAGGGTTCTCGCTCGCCGGGTTTAGCTCGTGCGCCGAGCCTCCATTAAGATCACGACACGCATTTAGCATTCAGCCACCGAGGAACCTGTGCGAGTCCAGAGAGTTGAAATAACATAACATAAAATTTTTCACAAACGCTCATATTGCCCATGTCACATCTGTGAAATGATCATTTTTTTGCTCACCTAGGAAAAATAAAGACACGTAGAAGGAAAAGTAGGGGTACTGCTGTCTATACGCTGCTTTCTGAACGAGGGAGGCTTAATCTCAGGAGCACAGATGTTCCAGCAAAACTGCTTCAGCCTCCATCCGTATGAAATGCTTCACTTTTTAGAAGTATCCGGGTTGCAACATTACGCTTGTTGGACTTTGCGGATTATTGTAAAACTCTATTATTGGCACATGCCTAGGTACAGGCTTTTCCAACAGACCGGTGTGTCGTATATATTTTTTTAAGAATGTGTGTGTTTGTGTGATAGCACGTCTTTATGTTATGGTAAACTTAGAAAAAGGGCTAAACTTCATCAGACCAGTGGATACCAACCCTGTTCCTGGAGACCCTGTACCTTCCTGACTTCCTGACCATCTAATCAATGCCTCAAGAAGTTCTTGACCGACTAAAAGAGGTGTGTTAGATTTTGGTCGGAGATGAAACCTGCAGGAAGGTAGATCTCATGGAAGCGGGTTTTTGAACACTGGTCTAGATGTTCTACATAATGTTCTATTCTGTAGTTCAGGACGTTTTTTTCTAGTCTTCTGTCCAGTTTTCGGTGAGTCTTGGCCCACTGTAGCCTCAGATTGCTGTTTATGGCTGACAGGACATCCATCCATCCATCCATCTTCAACCGCTTATTTCTTCTTCAGGGTCGCGGGGAAGCCTATCCCAGGGAGCATCGGGCACAAGGTGGGGTACACCCTGGACAGGGTGCCAGTCCATCAGGGCACAATCACATACACACTCACACACCCATTCATACACTACGGACACTTTAGACACGTCAATCAGCCTACCATGCATGTCTTTGGACTGGGGGAGGAAACCGGAGTACCCGGAGAAAACCCCCGCAGCACGGGGAGAACACGCAAACGCACACCCATTCATACACTATGGACACTTTAGACACGCCAATCAACCTACCAGTTCAGGTCAAACCATTCTGGGTGTTCTCCTCTGACCTTTCTCACGAACACTCACAGAACTGGCTGTTTATTTTTTTTCTTTCTTTTTCACATTATTCCGAGTATAGATTGTTTCGCATGGAAATCCCAGGAGAGATCAGTTTCTGAAACACTCCAAAACAACACCCATGCCATGGCTCATTTTTTACTAGACTCGAAGCTCTTTTTCTTCATGAAACGCGTGTGGCTTCGGAATCAGTCCCTAGCAGTTTGTATTCCAGATAAGAACGGCCTCAATCATTTGTCTGCTGTCAGAATTAGTGTTGCAGTCTGTTTTCCTTCCTTATCAGCCCTGGCGGTTTGGACGGTGTATATATGCAGGGAAAAGTCACACTCCTTCAATCTGTCAGCTCGGCAGAGAGCGTAATGTCAAGAGAGACAACTTCCTGTCTTATCAGGCGAACCGAAGACTGCCGATTTAGCGTCGGGTCCTGCGCCGGCTTGATTGATTACACACCTTAAGACCTTGTACAATGCCCAAGATTGTAAAGGTTGGCGTGAATGGAGAGTGAGAGAGAGAGAGATGGTGGTGAAAACAGTTGCTCTCCTTTACAGGGAGTAAATCTCTTATCAGCAAAGAGTTCTTTCATTTCAGAGACAGACTGTTTGTGCCAGTGTTTGTGACTCCATAGTCATGTGCTGATTCTAGGGGGCATGGTGGCTTTTTGGTTAGCACGTTCGCCTTGCACCTTCAGGGTTGCGGGTTGAATTCCCGCCTCTTCCTGTGTGCGCGGAGCTTGCATGTCCTCCCCGTGCTTCCGGGTTTCTTACTGGTACTCTGGTTTCTTTCCCAGTCCGAAAAAAACGCATATGATGCATTTTGATTGGCATTTTTAAAATTGTCCGTATGTGCGATTGTGCCCTGTGACGGGTCGGCACCGTGTGCCTTGCGCCCCGAGTCCCCCTGGGATAGGCTCCAGGCTCCGCGCAAGCCTGTGTAGGATAAGCGGTACAGAAAATGGATTAACGGATGGGATCTGATTCTGTCTCTGTCTCCCTTTCTGTCCCTTTCTGCTTTCTACTTTCCATATCTATTCATCAATTCCCATGTAATGTGTAACGTGAATCATTGTCTATAGCTTTGGTCAAAGCATTAAGCCAAGGATTTATGTTGACAATCATGAAAACGTAAACATTCGAGGGCCCGAAACGATGTGTGTTCCAAGACTCGAAGGAGAGGAGACAGAAAATGAAGGCTTTGGTTGGGTTTCATTAAACCTCGTAATGAGAGGCAGAAACGACAAGCGGAAATCAAGCTGAGACACGGAACAGGTGAACACAGTAGGATAATCAGTCAGCGTTATCTCAGTGGTAGAGGCAGGACCGAACCCAAAACTTCTTACCAAAGGCTTCTTATTTTGGACAGACGTGAAGAGATGTGTAGGTATGCACTACATAGCAGAAGGAACTGTAGATCTGTTAGGATGTTTGCAAAAGTATAGTAAAAAAAAAGCAGCAGATACTGTATATTCACCTAGAGTGTAATATATACTAAGTAAAGCTTCGACTTATCTTTTAAGGAGTTCCCCAGGGTTTTATTATAAGCGCATCAATGATTTTTTTTTTTACCTGCACCGCTTTATAACATTACTTTTTATCTTTCGCAGTTAATCAGAGCCTTCTCTTCTTCTTTTTTTCCTTCTTCTTCTTCTTTTATCCTAATGATTGTTGAAAATAGATGAGTGGGATGCTTCTAAAGCCCATGGATAACACCCCATAGTAAAAAGAGAGGCATTAATAGAGACGTACCGTGATGAAGAGTTTGTAAATGGGTCAAAGCGAGGCTGTGTTGAGTTCAGAGCGGTGTTGTGCTTCCTCGTGCCTTACTTTACTTTAATGAGCAGGAGATGAAGGCTAGTTCCTCCTCTCAAGGAACAAACTCGGCAGCATGTGAAGACATTCAGCAACTCGCAAATACTCTCTCAGGGAGATTTGTTTGTTTCTTTGGTTTTAGTTTATTAGCTCTAATGATGATCCACGCTATTTAGCGGAGGGGAATATAAACAGCGTACCGCACAGTACGAAGCGTTTCACGCGTCGACTTCGGGCCCGAAAGGGCCGAGAGGATGTCTGGGTTGTCTTCTGATCACTCAGGAAAGGATATTTCAGGGAACGGGACGGTTCGTTCGAAAGCTTACTGTGCGAACAAGAGCGGTTAACAGTCAGTGAAGGAATTTCCAGAACAGGCCCGGTTAAACACGTCTTCTTTTTAATACAACTCGCTGTTCAAAGCTCCATCGTCTGCCGCGATGTTGAGTGTGAAATCACGGCTTAAGTCAGAAACGCTGTCTCTGCGGGATAAGTTAGCAGACAGGATCGCATCGCACCGGTGTCTCTCTTCTCCACTGTCAGACGTGAGCCTGTGTGACTGAGAGGAGATTATAGAATGATGGTGTTCCTCTCACAGGAAAACACAATGCCAGGCTTTTCCAGCTCTCTCTCTCTCTCTCTCTCTCACACACACACACACACCAACACACATCGAGTGAACTGCATGAGCAGTGCTATAAGATTAGAGTAACAGAGCAAAGAGGAAGACTTCAATTAGGATGCTAATTTATTTGATTTGCTGTAGAGGGGTGCTTGTGTGCGCCTTTTTGTTCAATACAGATGATTTCCCAGGCTTTTGACTTTGTAGATTTATTTGATTTTTTTTAGTTCACGTCTTAACATTTTGAAACGTCATCTCCGGTTATTATTAAATCCGTCGTCATCGTATCTTATTGTTCAGTCATGGCTGTCAGTCATTTAAGCGAAACTCGTCGGGGTATACGTAGTTACTAGAATGATGAATCAAAGATTTCTGAATCGGTGGCGTGTAGAACGTCTTCCTATACACACACACACACATTATCTGGAACGCCGTGTCGTATAGTATATACCTGAAAAGGTTGCCTCCTGCTGTATATGTCAGCGTATCTATCATCATGACATAGGAGCAATTCCAATGTAGCGGACGTGACATTTACGGTCAAAATATGTATTTATGATGGGGCACGGTGGCTTAGTGGTTAGCACGTTCGCCTCACACCGTGACCCTGTGTGTGCGGAGTTTGCATGTTCTCCCCGTGCTGCGGGGGTTTCCTCCGGGTACTCCGGTTTCCTCCTCCAGTCCAAAGACATGCATGGTAGGCTGATTGGCGTGTCAAAAGTGTCTGTAGTGTATGAATGGGTGTGTGAATGTGTATGTGATTGTGCCCTGTGATGGACTGGCACCCCGTCCAGGGTGTACCCCGCCTTGTGCCCGATGCTCCCTGCGGTAGGCTCCAGGTTCCCCGCGACCCTGAAAAGGATAAAGCGGTATAGAAGATGGATGGATGGATTTATGATCAGAATAAATTGAACCGTGTTTTTAAATTTTCCTAAAGCCCAGTCGAGACATCGGAAAAATATACGCGTTTTCTATTGTAGACGAGGGAAATATACCTGCGTTACGGACGTGACAAAAAAAAAAAAGAACACGGGTTTTTGGAGACACATTTTGTGAAATAAAATGCACACGCCAGAAGAATTAATACAGACCGAACGGAGAAGGGTTGGCTCTCCATAGAACATGAAATATCTATTTTAATTGAATTTTTCGTTTTTTTTTTCGCTTCTATGAGGAAAAAGTACGTATGTAAAGTAAGTATGACGGTACTGAAAGCGGCGCTTACCTGACTATGGAAAAGCATATAAAATGCTTTTAAAACTTTAACAGGGACCTCTAGTGGGTATTTAAGCCACCAAACGTTGACCGCTGAGACATCAGTATGGTAAAGGCTGCACAATTATTCGACTTTAAACCGAAATCCCAGTGCCGCAAGTGGTCTTGGATTATTTCAGCCCGAGTTCACAGGGTCTCTGATGCCGTTACGGTGTAACCAGCTCAAGACCCAAGAGTGTAGAGAACATGAGTTTGGTGTGTGCATGAGAGGTACAGAATTTCATGCTAGATCAGCAGCTATATTAAATTTTTATCAAATCGCCGGTTTCCAACACAATCCAAAGACATGCAGGTCAGGTGAATTTGAGACACTAAATTTCCCGTAGGTGTGAGGGGGAATGAGGACAGCTAACGTATTTCGCATGGCTCTGTAGCAGCTAAACCCATACAGTGATAGCTTAGTTGTGCCTCACCTTGTGCCTCTCGTGTTAGATAGCCAAAAACGTCATCGCAAGAGGTGTGTGCCTTAAGGTAAGATGTAAGCCATCGGCTGAGTGAACATACGTGCACGCCAGCTCATTTCTCTCTCTCTCTCTCTCTCACTCTCTCTCACTCAATCTCTCTCTCTCACTCTCTCTCTCTCAATCTTTCTCTCTCTCAAACTCTCTCACTTACTCTCTCTCAATCTCTCTCGCTCTCTCTCACTGTCTCAAACTCTCTCTTGCTCTCTCTCTCAATCTCTCTCTGTCTCTCTTTCTCAATCTCTCTGTCTCTCTCTCCCTCGCTCTCTCTCACTCTCTCAATCTCTCGCTCAATCTCTCTCTTACTCTCTCTCTCTCAATCTCACTGTCTCTCTCTCTCTCTCTCTCTCTGTGTCTCTCTCAATCTCTCTCTTACTCCCTCTCTCTCTCAATCTCTCTGTCTCTCTCTCTGTGTCTCTCTCAATCTCTCTCTCTCTCTCTCTCTCAATCTCTCTGTCTCTCTCTCTCTCTGTGTCTCTCTCAATCTCTCTCTTACTCTCTCTCTCTCTTACTCTCTGTCTCTCTCTCTCTCAATCTCTCTCTCTCTTACTCTCTCTTACTCTCTCTCTCAATCTCTCTGTCTCTCTCTCTTACTCTCTCTCTCTCTCAATCTCTCTGTCTCTCTCTCTCTCTGTCTCTCTCAATCTCTCTCTTTCTCAATCACACTGTCTCTCTCTCTCGTTCTCTCTTAATCTCTCCATCTCTCTCAACGCCTTTTAGATTTTAATCATTTCAATTCAATCCACGTAAACACGTCTATTTATTTAAATGAAGCATCTTTTGCATGCAAAAAACGCACATTTCTAAAACGAATAGCCATTGTAAATGCATGTAATAATATTAGTGAAGATGGACTGGCAATGCTTTGTTGCAATATCTCTTACAGATCAATCAATCTGTTATCAGTTGACTTTTGCTTCTTTCCTTTCGCACTGGAACTGTGAGTCTAATGCGGCCAGCAAGTCTGTCTCACTCGAAAATCCTTTCTATAAATACACCCCTTATACAGTATTTTCATTTCATATCTCACACACCTCGTATTCACCTCTCACAGCATTTTAAGAGAGGTTTCGTTCGTGTTTATAAGTTATACTGCACCGTAAAACCACATTGGGGACTTGCACTTGTCATGAATGGGATTTCCATGGAGTTTTGCGCACACACACACACACACACACACACACACACACACACGCGCACACACATATCTTTTGTTGATGTCCAGTGGTGCAGAAACAAACAGACTGATTAGCGACCGAACAAAACCGAACCGTAAATAACTCAATTATTGTCCTATTCACGTGCTGAAAAGGAAAAGGTTCTATTCTCTTAGTGTAGGATCGTTTGGGCTTTAATTATACACACTAATTAATCATTCACACTGCTAATAATGGTGGGAAGTTTTGGGATTAAGAAAGAACACAGGCAGTGTAATCAGCAACACACCCACCCACACACACACACACACACTTGAGTTTTTATTGATGGTATCATGACTATATCTCTCCGACTCTTACATCGTCACCCTACAAGGTCAATGACTGTACAGTTATCTCACGTTAAATATTCATGACAATCCCCCCAACCCCCGGCTCGTCTGGGCTCCTGGCGGACCTGTGCGTGTTTGTCCTCTCGCTTTCTGCAATTAGCTCTCATCATCTCGGGTCAACAGCGTGTGGGTGGTGCAGTCAGAGACGGGTCGTAATTAAGAGCCGACGTTTTCCACCAACCCTCACTGTCGACGTTCCTCAGTCGAGACGAGATTTCAGAAAGCCTGGATAGAACCTAAAGACCGGAGGTTCTCGCGTGTGTGTCCTTGCCTGCTTTGTAGATTGTAGTGCTCGCCTACTCGAACACACCCACGCAGACTCGGGAAGGGTCTGGTATTTAGCCGAGTCGATGGATCAGATAGCGTTTCGTATTACATAACGTCGGATAAGTTCATTCTCGTTATATCGTAACGTGTAATGGGTTTCCGTTTCCGTTTCCAACCAAAACGTATGCGTCTGAATTTGTCATAATCCTCGAGCATGGCTTTGTGAGAAATCCTACTCCGAAATTTCTGAAATGTGAGATCTTTTTATCCCACCCCTCCTCCAACTCTCCAAACCATTTCACACCAGCAGCATTTCAGTCACTAGAATGGAGAAAGTTATTACACGTGAACATACACGTACACGCGTTCTATATCTGGTTCTCCAACAGCTCGACACATTTGAAATTAGATTTAAAGCCACACCATGCAATCAAAAATCAATGTCTAAACCAAAAAGCAGGAGAACGTGCAAACAGTACGGATGATGGAATTCTTCTCAAGCACCAGCACACACATAGACGCACACAAAAGCTGTGCATGTGCTCCAAATCAAAGCTCATATAAGTTCCTGTCATAGCTATGGCATAACATTACAGCTTAGGAGAGCTGTAGGACGGCACGTATAATACATTTCATATATTATTATCACAATAACTACAAAACCTTTTCACAGTAGCTTGCAATAATATTCACCCCCACCCCCCACCCAGGAATTGATCAGATTTGTTTCAATAACAAATGATAAATAGACATATTCTTCCTGTCAGTATTTTATTGCACACGTATGTTCTCTTGCAGTGGATTTTGGAACGCCAAACTTGTCAGCAAAATCATAAATGATTCAAATACAGGTATTCGAAGCAGTTGTGGGAACGCTAGATGAACGATATTGTCTTAACGAGGACGTGACTGATTTAGAATCGGCCTCCCCCCAGCCCCCGTGAAAAATTCAAACAGCTGCCATTTTCTGAACAGAATCCCACCTCGGTTGACTCGCCATTAAAGAGACTGTCAGTTCGGCGGAAAGGTGTGAAAATGAAGACGTTCAACATAAAGTAATATCATTTCATAACGTAGGAATCGGGTGTAGAATTCTATCTATCTATCATATCACGTTATCACACCACTCACGCACTACCTACTGTAGACAAGGCTCAAACCTCTGGTGTTGGAAAGTGAGAGTAGGGCCAACAGCCACTCTGAAGGAGTTACAGAGTACAGTTACTGAGAGAGGCGCGAAGGTCCAGTTCAAGAGCTCTGCATAATTGAGGACTGTACGAGAGGGTGGCTAGAAAAAAAAAACCCACGTTGCTCAAGAAGAGCCATTTGAATGCACGAGAGTGGCAGAGTGAAGATGGCGTGATGTCACCAAGATTGGGATATTTGTCGGAAAGTTTCAAAGCACTATGTGTGGCACAGATCTAACCCAGACCATAGCTCAATTAACACCATGAATATGGTGGCGGTAGCATCGTGCTCTCGGGATGCGTTGCGACAGTCGTCTCAAACACAAGGCAAGACAAGAATGGTTAAAAACAAGGAGATGAACGTTCTACAGTGCAGATTTGAATCCCATTGAGAATCTGTGGCACTGTTTGACAATTAGAGTCTGCAAACAACATCTAACCAAGAACAAACAGCTGAAGAACAAATCTGGAGCAAACCTGGTAGGAACTTACCCCAACAGACTTAAAGCTGTTATTGCAGGAAAACATCTGGTTCTACCACGTACTAGTTTAAATGGGTTGAATACTTTTGCAAGCGGTATTTTTCTGGATTTTTATCAGCGCGCAGTTCAAAAGCCTGTATCTCTGATGGTATGGGGGTGCATTAGTGCCTATGGAATGGGCAGCTTGCACATCTGGAACGGTATCATCAATGCTGAATGGTATATACTCGATTGAGAGCATCACATGCTTCCATCCAGATTCCGTCCTGTCTTTACTTCTGAGAGACTCTGCCTCTCTAAGATACTCTTTTTTATATTCAATCATGTTACTGACCGGTTGCCAAGCAACCTTATTAGTTGCAAAAGCTTCCTCCAGCTGTTTCTTTTTAGTAACACTTACTGTTCCAGCCTTTTGTTGCCCCCGTCCCAACTTTTTGCGGCCATCAAATTCAAAATGACCAAATTTTTTCCTTTAAATCATGCATTTCCTCGGTTTAAATATTTGAAATGTTTTCCGTGTTCTATTGTGAATAACATATGGGTTTATGAGATTTGCAAATCATTGCATTGTGTTTTTATTGACATTTACTTACATTTTACACGGCATCCCAACTTTTTTGGGATTGGGGTTGTATTATACCAACAGAATACTCGTGTGGGTGGAAAAACGCTACATTTATTAATTTTGTTTGTCTTATTTCTATCCAGTATTTATACCAAGGTTCAATAGTCAACAAACTGCCCACATTCCAAATAAATAAAGGGTGTTTTATATCATTTTTTCAGCACAGACTAAACTTTTAATATGTGTTTGGGCTGAAAAGCAACGCATTATTGGTCAAAAGTTTTATGTTTTGGTTGCAAGCCGGGGGGACTATTGTTTATACCGCACAAGTTGCCTTGACCAGCAAAAGAACAGAACAAGAGAACAAAACCTTTGTTGAGTGCTGGGCTATAATCCAAACAATGTAAAAAAAAAAACAAAACCAAAAAATAAACAAACACATCTTTATTTAGTGCTAAAGCTGCGAGTGGATTTGCAGTTGGTACGACACAAGATCCAAAATACGTTTCTATGCCAAATAGTTCTTAAATCGTAGACCTGATTTTTCACACAGACTTTACTGAAATGGATGACAAAATCATTGACTGCATTGATGTAATACGTTATATACTGTATTAACAAAATAGCACAGGTCCTTAGTTAGCATGTTTGTTTCTTTGTAAGATTATTAGCCTACTGAACCTGCGTGTTGCCTGGAAATTACAAAATAATTAACTTCCAGATACATAATCTGGTAGTCCCCGGAGTTCATGCTAGTGATGGTCCAATCCCTAACTGGGCATTTTAATGTTTTATGTCCTGTTTCTGCAGAAACTCCTTTATAAAATGTTATTTATTGATGCACAAACACTGTCCAGAAATGCTCCCTACCAAGTCAGCCGTGTCCCAAATGGAGTGTAGGGTACAGTGGTGGTATTTTCAACGGTCGCTCCAGGACTTGCAGAAATGCAATTACTCCATTACAGCGATTGCAGAAATGAACACAAAATCTACACACAATATTCAGAGAAGCTTGCAAATTCCCAAAATTAAAGCAGATTTTACACAGATTTGGGCCGAGACATGTCATGTGACATTCAACCCTCAAAGCCCTCTTTGATTCACGTGCGTCGAACACGAGTACAGCTAAAACGTCTAATTTACCAGCAAACAATTTTGTGCAATTGCGATTTCGCAAATTCAAGTAGTTTTTTGACACACACAAAAAAAAAGCGCCTCAAGTTGCATTGCAAATTTTGAAAAATGCCGCGTTAATGCAACAATCGACAAATCACAAAGCTCTGGGAAATCCTGTACGGACCGTTTTAGTGTGTCCAACATGACATATCATCTGATTATAATACAGAAATTCAGCACTTACAGACTGTTCAGATCAGATTTCTGGTCCAAGCTACCATGATGTGTCCCTAAAAATATCGTCAGTGCTAATCATTAGGTTAGGAATGCTCAATGTAGACGACGCCCCATTTGCGTTTTGCAGCTGATTTGATGAACACATTATACAGCATTATCATAGAGCCCTGATTTTGTCCCAGTATACATGTTTTGATAAAGTAGCTGTTGAGTTGCTTCACGCTGTTTAAATTTGTCCTTCATACCAGAAACTCAGCATGGCAGGGACTCCTTCATGAGTGTAGAGGACACATCAGATACAGTGCACACACTTGGAGTGGTCGAGGCCATAGTGAGTTGCCGTGGCCTCGGGTCTGTGGTAGGGACGTGAAGGTGAAGAGAAGGTGGTGTACTCGAGAGAGTCTGACTCGAGTCACCTTCACTCCGGAACAGGGAGAGTTTGTTATACGTTGATAAACTCTCCTTTTCTTATTATATACAGATAAGGGAGAAAGATGTATCTGTACGTATCTGTGTGTAACTCCCATATCCTACTGGGAGTAGTCCATCCATCCAACCATCCATGCTAAATGCCTAAATCCATGCTAACGGAACCATGGATTACTGGTGACAAAAATGATCATAGGACAATTCTCAAAGCCATGGCAACGCTACATGATATTTATTACAGTACCGATCACAAACTGGCAGCAATACATTCAGTTTCAGGGTCACAAAACATTTTTTTAATTGATAAATATCTAATAAATCAATAAAAAAAATTATTCAAATAAATAAAAATCTGTCTTTTTTTTTTTTTTTTTTACATTTTTCAAAATGATTAAGTTTTAAAAAAAATGTAACATTAGCAACTTAGCAAAAAAAAATGCATCTCAGAAAGCATATTGGAATTGATCAGAATTAATCATGGATGGTTTTACATTTCAGTTTCTGACTCTCATAGGATTAGCTTATTCATGTTGTATTATTTATCATTTCATCATTGAATAATAAACAGTGTTAACGTTAGCAGTCGGCATTAGCACAAGATTCTTTGAGTCCTGTAAGTTGCGAGGTGAGGCCTTCGTGGATCGGACTTGTTCATCCAGCACATCCCGCAGATGCTCGTTCGGATTGAAATCTGGGGAATTTGGAGGCCGAGTCAACACTTTTAACTCTTTGTCATGTTCCTCAAACCGTTCCTGAACCATTTTTGACTATTAAAGACGGCAGAAGTGTAAGCTGAAATCATATACACCATATATATCCTACTGAAAGAGGTCAATGGAATAAAGGAATACCGTTGCCTTGAAGTGGTATATTTGGTATGTAACAATATTTAGGTATGAGGTACGTGTCAAAGTAACATCCACATGAATGCCAGGACCCAAGGTTTCATTCCCCAGAGCATCACACTACCTCCACCACTGCATACCAGGAACATTCCACAAGACCTGCTGTTTTGGAGATGCTCTGACCCTGTCATCTAGCATTCACAATCTGGCCCTTGTTAAAGTCGCTCAGATCCTTACGCTTGCCCATTTTTCCTGCTTTCAACACGTCAACGTCGAGAACTGACTGTTCACTTGCTGCCTAATAAATACTGTATATCCCACCCCTTAACAGGTGCCATTGTAAAGAGATGGTTTTAATGTCATGGTTGATGGGTGTATATAGTCCTCTCTCTATCTGTGTGTGTGTGTGTGTGGTGCCAGGACAAACACTCTCCCTAGCACGCAGACTTCCAGCAGATTACAGAGAATCTCTTCCCCTCCCCGTCTTTCTCTAAGCATCCGTTGCGTGTGAAGTGACACCCCGGGATTGTTATATTGAAGATTAAACAGTCAAGCGAACACAAACACAAACACTCTGAATTATAAATTCGCTTCCTCTTAGCATGAAAAAAAAAAAAAGCGCTTTCTAAACCAAATCTCACGTATCGAATTTATCCGGTGGCACCCGGAGGCTTCAGGAGCCGTCTCCGCTGCGTGCTTGCACATTCGTGTGCGTTTCTCGCCGGAGTTTATTTTCGGCTCTCCCCGGCGTTAACTATAGGACGGCAGCCTCTGCCCACATCCCACAGGCTGGCATTGCCGTCCGCTGGGCCGTTGCCGTGGCAACAGAGAGCGGGAACCAGAGATAGGAGAGAAGGAGATAAGCATTTTATAGAGGAGGAGGTTCTTTTTTTTGCATTCATGAACTACTTTCTGGGACTCCCATGAGACACAGTGAGAGATTTTTTTTTCAAAAAAAACCTTTTTTTTTTTTATAGGTCTTTAAATATCCGTGGTAGGGTTTTGCCACACAATTTTCTGTGGGTGTGAAGACTATAAGGTTCTCAATTGCTTTATTTTTGTAATGACGGGGTGGATTGATGTAAAATAGGAAACAGGGCGGTGGAATGGAAAGTAAACTTTGAGAATTGGTTGGTTGTGTTCTAGTGAATGCATGTAAAATGTAGCATGCACATGAATAACATGGCACAAGACACGACTTTGGATAAACAATTTGAGAAAAGAACATGTTTCATTCAGATGCTCTCAGATGTACAAAAATCAGCACTGATTTTGCGTTTCAAACATTAGTTCTTGGACAATTTGACCTCCACATGACCTCAAAATGAACCCAAGCGGCCTAGCGTTCTATTATTCAGTTTCAAGGGCCTGAACAAAAGGATTCCATTTCATTTCTTTGAAGGACTTGCCAGAAACTAAACATAATAACTATTCATCACTTAACCCACAGTTGAGTTGAATTAAGCACACATGCTGAGGAGGCACTACTTAAATTTAGCATGTTGATCCATCCATCTTCTATACCGCTTATCCTGTTCAGGGTTGCGGGGAACCTGGAGCCTATCCCAGGGAGAATCAGGCACAAGGCGGGGTACACCCTGGACAGGGTGGCAATCCATCGCAGGGCACACAACACATACACACTCACACACTCATTCATACACTACGGACACTTTAGACACGCCAATCAGCCTACCAGGCATGTCTTTGGATTGGAGGAGGAAACCGGAGTACCCGGAGGAAACCCCCGCAGCACGGGGAGAACACGCAAACTCCACACACACAGTGCTGCGGGAATCGAACTAAGCCACCGTGCGCCCCTTAGCATGTTGATATTCAGACCTAAAGGAGTATTTATGGACGTATGCACTATTTGGACACTTGTACAGCATTTTAAGTTTTCGGAATATAGAAGTTATCATTCTGACCTAGAACCTTAGTCTAGACCGAGAACTTAAGACCGCACCAGTCGATAGTTTGTCATAAGCTCAATACATTAGCCTGAAATTCATGTTTTGGGCTGCAGATGCTCTTAAAGAGTATGAAATTCAATTTCAGGGCAGTACGAAATACAGTCCCCTCCAATTCTATTGGAACAGCCAGGCCGATTCATTTGTTTTTGCCGTAGCTTGAAGACATTTGGGTTTGAGATCAAAAGACGAATATCAGAAGATAGTTTCGAATTTCAGCTTTTATTTCCTGGTATTTATATGTAGATGTGTTAACGGACATAGAACCCAGCACATTTTGTGCATTTTGTCAGACCACTCAATTTGAAAGCAAGCAAAAATATTGGAACATGTGACTGACAGGTGTTTCTTGTTAGTGTTTAAACAGTAAATATCTCTGAACATCTGCTCTTGGTTTGAGTCCTAAGTTCCGCCTGTGAAGACTGCATTTGTTGATAAAAAAAAAAAAAAAAGGATAAGCCAACATGAAGGTCAGAGCGCTGTCTGTGGTAGAAAAGCAAGCTGTTTTGAAGCCGAGAAAATAGGTAAAATCAAACAGAGGTATTGCACAATCATTAGGCATAGCCAGTACAACAATTTGATATGTCCTGAAAAAGAAAAAAGAAACCACTGGTGTACTGAGGAACAGACACTGAATGGGTAAACGACAAAAGTTGATGACAGAGACATTGTGAGAGTTGTGAAGAAAACCCCAAAAACAACAGTTAGTGACATCACCAAGAACCTCCACAGCGCAGTGGTGAAGGTGTAACAATCCACGTTATATAAATATAGAGGCCATAGCACAAGATGTAAACCACTCATCATCACTAAGAATCAGAAAGACAGATTGGAATTCACAAAAGAAATACAGAGATGAGCCACAAAAGTTCTGGAACCAAGATGAACCTCTACCAAAGTGATGGAAAGGTCAAAGCGTGGAGAACGAAAGGATCTGCTCATGATCCAAAACATACAAGCTCATCTGTGAAACATGGTGGAGGTAGTGTCATGGATTGGGGCTTGCATGGCTGCTTCTCACTAATCTTTATTGATGATGGAACTCATGATGGGAGCAGCAGAATGAATTCAGAAGTCTACAGAAATATCCTGTCTTCCAATTTACAGAGAAATGCATCCAAATTAATCAGGAGGAACTTCATAGCGCTGCAAGACAACGACCCAAACCACACTGCCGACTCAACACAGGACTTTATCAAGGGTGAAAAGTGTAAGGTTTAAATTTGTCCAAGTCAATCACCAGACCTTAACCCAACTGAGCAGCATTTCACCTCCTGAAGAGGCGACTAAAGGGTGAAACATCCCCCCCAAAAAACAAACACCAACTGAAAGAGGCAAAAGCCTGGAAAATCATCAAAAAGAAGACGCCAACAATTTGGTGATGTCAGTGTGTCGCAGGCTTGATGCCATTATTGCAAGCAAGGGATGTGTATCCAAATGTTAAATGTTATCCACGTCAAGACCTATATGTTCCTATACTTTTGCTCACCTAAAAATTGGTTGGTCTGATACAAAAACGTGACATTTAGGCAAGTTAAGATTAAACAAAGCAAACTTACAACCATTCATTTAAAACCTAAACAGAATAGAGATGATGATGATGATGATGATGAGGATCATAAAGGGAAATCATTTTAACACCTTCCCTGTAACTTTTTTTTAAAAATCATTTTGTCTGTGTTAATGTAAACAGCATAAATTTAGCAAAAGGTGTGTATTTTTGTTGGAATTTGAATATTTCACCCTCATTCGCTTTCATAAATCTATTTTAAATTCCCCACTGAAACCCATTCAAACTGCGGTATTTAATCCCCGTGACGGTTAAGTGTAAAATCATGCATTCTGTGTTAATAGGCTTTTATTTTGTTGAAAACATTGTAATTTTTTCATTTTAACATTTTTTGTTCTGAAACGTGTAGTATTTTCTCAGGTTTAGCCTCGGGGGAAAATCCATGCTTTTCCCTTTTTCCCTTTTTTTCTGATTCTGCTGTATTATAGAGCGCTGCAGACCAACTGAATAAATGATGTGGATATAATTGTGTGGGTGTGTGTTTGGATATCCGAGCTGTGGTTTGTGTGTGTGTGTGTGTGTGTGTGTGTGTGTGTGTGTGTGTGTACTGGAAATTTGATGTGTGTGTGTGAAAGGTTTGAAAGAAAGAAATGATATTGTACTGGAAATCACAAATCCCACCCCATGTATACGAGTCAATGAAGGCTACTGAGCGTTGAAGATCATGTTAAGAAACCGTTGTTTAAAGAGTTCAAATTCTGAACATGAATGAATGTTTGGTAATGAAGACCAGAACTTTCTGATGAAAAAAAATAAATAAAATCAACGTCAGTGAACGTGGAAAAAAAAACATTTTATGACAGTTATTGGACATGGACATTTTTGTCTTCTATGGACCTATGTGTACCTTTTTTTAATTGACACACACGAGTTAATTATAGCCTTCAGTGTTGCACATCTACAGTAAGGGGTGCACTAATAACTGCTTAATGAGCCGTTACGTTGCGTGAGTCTTTGTGTGAAGAAGACCGGAGTTAAGCAGTCATGTAGCTTAGGAAAGGAAACTGTTTGCTAGTCTGTTCGTTCGGCAGCGCTTTTTTTTTTTTTTTTGGGTCATTTTTAATATCCGCCAGATGGTAGATGGGAAAGAGTCCATGACTGGGGCGAGCGTTGTCCTTTCTGATCCTCAGTGCCCTCTTCACACCTCTCCTCTCTCCACTGCTTTTGATGTCTGCGAGCTCGGCTCCGATGATGTTCTCAGAGGCTTTAAAACCCACCGAAAGGCCTTAAGGTCGCTAGCTGCACAGTTGACATGCCAGACTGGAACGCTGCATCTCAGAACACTTTCTGTGAGGTGTGAGAAGTCTCGAGACGATAAGGTCTTCTGATACACTTCATCGCCTAAAGTTTGCACGCACCTGACCGTGACACCGATATGAGTATACCATTCCAGACTCAGTCTCCATTTGTTGTAATGTCTTCAAGGCTTCTAGAAAGTCCACTTTCTGCTAGATTTTGGAGCGTGGTTGGGGGGGATTTGCGTTCAGTCAGATACAAGAACATTAGTGAGGTCAGGCACTGATGTTTGGTGAGGAGGTCTGCGGTAGAGTTGGTGTTCCAATTCATCCCAAAGGTGTTTAGTGTTAGGGTTAGTTGAGGTCAGGGCTCTGTGCATGTTCTTCCACTCTAACTTTGAACTCTGAGATAGTTCTGGGTTACTGATCAGAAAGTCCAGGGTTCAATCCCCAGCACTCCCAAGCTGCCACTGTTGGTCCCTTGACAAAGCCCCGTATCATGGCTGACCCTGCACTCTCACCCCAACCTCCTAACATGCAAAGTTATTACTGTGCCGTAATGTACATGTGACCCATAAAGACTCATTATCATGATAATTATTATGTAAATAGGCGCTTACGCCTTCTTCTCTACCCCCAAGTCGATTATGAGATGTTTAGTCTTATAGACATTGAGGCCCCGGCCTCAGCTTGTCTTTAAACTCTGGCAAATTTGTGTGCAGGTCATTTTAATAATACTATAATTATACACCTGTCTCTAAACATGAATATCCCTGCGTACATACTGGCATACCTTTTAAACAAAACTAGCGTGAATTCTCCTCTCAGTGTGTAACTGCTGTACGAACTGGTGTACATGCTGCTGATTTTCACACTCACTGCTGTGCTGTTAGGAATGCTACAGCTGAACATGAATAAAAATGGCCTGACAAAGCCTGTCATTTCGTCGCATAAGAAATAATGTGGGAACAGGAAAGAACAAGCGTGAACGCTTCTGCTAAGATTGACATGTGCTTTATGGGCAGCTCATGCTCGATAGGTGAGATTTAAACCCTGCATTTGAAATGAATGTACGGTGT